>OY804593.1:826092-1075751 GCA_963680895.1 Fragum sueziense | reverse complement strand
ACTCCAAGTTAATGAAATAAACCATGATTTTCAAGTTTCCAATCTGTTTTTCTTTCTTTTGAATACATTTAATTGTCATACATTTGCTTTCCTCTCGAAATTTAAAGAGATATATACGGTGACCAATTAGAAAAGTTGTTCAGTGTATAACATATGTATTCTATAGTGCTTCAAAGCTACGCTACAGTCATCAAATCAAAGCCCTGAAGGGCCTGAAAGTCGCTACAACAGAATTATTTGTAAAACAAGATTTGCTTTTCATGATCCTATCAGAGAATGCTTTGAAGTATTGAATGAAATGTATGTATGCCCCCACAAGGGTTAACCTTTAACAATTGAAGTAGTGCAATTGTAGAATTAATTTACATCAAGAATGAAAAGGGAAAATTGGCAATAACTCCACGAACATTATCAGCAGAGTTATATTTTTGTACAATACACTTCTACATAATGACACCATCCACCTATGAAGTTGCACGAATCTACCTCGCATAATTTTAGTAATGCTCTTGACAAACAATTAAATATGAAAATCAACAAAGGGCAAAAACCCAAAAATATGATTGACAGAGTATCAATTCTTACCTATGAAGTTTTATGCGATGTAAACAAGACCTACAATCTGAATGAATCCAGATAACATAATTTCATAATGTTACATCTGAAGATCGCGCATTAGGGGTCATCTTCTGTGACCTGGGAATTTCCATTTTTTTCTATTTTTACACCAACAAATCAAAACGCTCGTTGCAAACGCAGGTCTGTTGTCCCTGACAACAACACCAAAATGGCTGCGGTCGATAGACACGCGCTTGACACCGAGCAAAGAGCAAAGTCCGTTAGTTTTGAGAGCAAAGATATGGCATTTATTAATGAAGTGGATAGGTTTCGGTATATTTTTGGCACTGTACTAAATGGCAGTTTTGTGCGATCATTGTGCTAACCCGAAGTAGAGCGGTGTGTAATTTTGAACAGAAATAAACTATATATTGACAATTGGTACACAAATTTATCAATAGTCAGATTAGCTCAGTAGTCCGTGGGCTGGCTACACCCTAGGTCCCCCCCTACCGGGATTTTATGACACCTATATCATTGTAAAGCTTGATGAATTCCCTTTCAAATGCAACTTGTTGTTTGATATATAAGTGCTGGATAAGCATATGCGGAACGATTGATTATCTCCCCTTGAATTACAAAAAATACCTGTTTATAACTCACCTTATACACTTTCATGGGATCCAAAATAACACAAATTTAAGCGCAAATGACCAAAATGCATATTGATTTTATCAATTCATATCGTTAAATAGTAAAAGATAATTTCACACCAAAATTAGCACGAATTATGCCCCTTGAATATGTAAAACAAGAGAAAAATAGTATAGATATTGCCTTTGTTTATATTTACTTCGCATTTGGAAATCATTTCCACAGCGAATAATTGCTAGAATTTGTTTTAAAGTGTTTATTAGATGTAATAAAAGTCAAAGTGTTGACTATCGACATTTTAGGATATCTTCGACATTTCAAATGATTTTGCAAGATGGCCGTCGCAAAATGACCACTTGACTAAATATCGAAATATCACTGCCCTATAATTTGTAATCATGTTCTGTATGTAAATGAGATCATATCTTGGGAAAATTGAGTATATTAAATCTAAAAGTGTTGCCATGCTTATAATAGGCTTTTTTGTCATTTTTTTTTAATTTTCAAAATGGCCGCCAAAATCTCAAATATGCAAAAATGATGTAAATGTTTTTCATTTCTGCAAATCTTCTGCTCTTAATATTGTTTTTTCAAATGTATTTCAACTTCTTATTAAAACTACATGATTCAACAAGTAAATAAATGACATAACCTTGAAAATATATATTTCCAAAACGGTCCTAATTACCGTATAAATGGTAATAAATACCCAATCCCATAAATTAAGTACTGAAGAAAATCCAAATTGATTATTTTCTAGGAGAGATAAGCATTTTCCCTCTTTGACAGAAACCATGTACCCGATTCTTTGATAATGAGTCCACAGTGGAGTACATCATTGGTATTTTTTTGCATGAAGGTTTTAAGTCTTACATGGACAAGGGACGCTTTGGATAATAGGTGTTATAGAGGGTATAAAGACATTAAGGCTTATTTTGGTCATAAAGCGTTTAAGCTCTTTTTTGTGGGGTGGATATGTTTAATACAAAACACCAATATCAACACTTTTGCCACGCTAAAATGGCTTCTTCACTGTTAATCTACATGACATATAATACAATACAATAATATGTATTTTATGTAATCTGCCTAAATGCTCAAATACGAGCATGGATCAATGAATAACTGACCTAACTTTTTATGTTTAGATCGACATATTTTCTCTTGAAATACTTTCCACCCAGGCCTATGCGCTATGACCAAGCGATATGACCAATTAGCAGTTGAAAAAGAAGTTAAACTCAAATTAACCAATGTTAAAGGTGCTCAAGTGACATCAGTCCAGAAGTACAGAAGTCCGAGAACTTTCCAGAGAACCACACCTAAACTGCATCAATAACTTCTTTCATGAGACTTAAAATTGCAACCATTCGTGTCCTTTTTATGAAAGAAGTCGATAGCAGCAAGGTCATGTGGATAGGAAGGGTGTGATCTAAATTAATACCCATTTTTCTCGACAGCATCCATTGTACTTTGGCAATTGTGTACTAATGTAATTTTCAGTTGCAAGCAGCGGTCATATTTTGAGCGTTTGCCGCTACGTTTCTCACGTATGGTCTGCTTCAGATTGTCTAGCAACTTGGCATAGTATGCTTCGTTAATTGTACATTTCTTGGGTAATATGTCCAACAAAATATTTTATTGCAACCCCCAATTGTCCCAAAACATTGAATACTGAACCTTGTCTGTAAAACATTGAATAATTTTCTTGGCCCTTGGGATTCCATAACAACGACTCTGGGGCCTGTTTCATCAAAACATTTAAGTCGTATTTTTGACTTACCAATGTCTTAAAACTCGCTTAAAACAACAATCGGATAACCCAGCTTTTGATAGAATGGTGATACACTTTTCTTATCCTAAACTTGTCTTAAGTCGTCGGTAAGTCAAAAATATGACTTAAATGTTTTGATGAAACAGGTCCCTGGACCTTTTTTTCGTTCATGAGAATGCAACATGTACTCTTTGGAATTTTAGACCCAACAGTCTGTAAGTTTGTGCATCCTTTTGCGATCAAGCAATATCTTGAAAAAGATAATGCATAGACAATTTCTTACTTTAATTCGCTCAGCAAGCATATCAGATCTGTGAATTTATGACACATACCATCGACAGTGGTTGCAACTTTGCCTTCAGACCGAGCATCATCTTCTTAAGTTTCTCTGTCCCCAACCACGATATTTTACTTGAAAATAAGATGGCACAGAAGACCAGTAAACTCATCATGCATGTTTTACCCTCAGTCCCTTTTCAATACAAGTGTCGAACCATAGCAGGCTCTCCCTTTTTTTGTGAAAAGGCTTTCTAATAACCGTATATTTAGACAAGTTTGTGCACATATAATGACATAATATAAATCGCGGATTCCTTGGTTGATTGGAAATTGCTTATATGTGTTATTCATAGCTAGCCCTTGTGTTTTATGGATTTTACCTCATCCTGAGGTCAGCTTGTTGTCTTCCACAAAAGTCAGAATTCCGAAAACTAATTTGTGGTGGAGATGTTTGAAATGAATTAAGAAATGCACGAGCATATCTAAAAACTGATAACAAAAGGAAGGATTTCAAATATTCGGCAAGCGACATATTACAACACTAGAAGTTGGAATATGATGTGTTTCCCTCTCATCATAATCAACAGAAATTGTGTTTGCTATTTAAACTAAATCTTTCAAAACAACATTTTGTTACAAGAATACGAGGATTCCTCACAAACCAAGTGTTTTCGAAGTACTGGTATCCAACCAATAAGGTACATATGTACAATTTATAACTGTTTATATTATCACATATAAGTATTCTGAATTATAAAGGTGTAAAATGATGTCACTCGAATGCAATTTGATAAAGAAATGAATAATTCAGTTGCTATTATAGGCAATTTTAAATCATCAATTAATGCACATGACAGTGCAAATATGAAATTGATCAGTTTCAACTATCGCCTATTAGAATATATTTGGTAAACTGTGTTCCTGTAACATAGCATTCCAATTAATAGAAGTGGTTGGGAAGATTTCTCTACTGCACAGCATGTCTCCAATAGTATTGGTAAGTTTAAACTTGGAGCAAAATGTAAAAAAAACCCATGCATTACAAGGCAAAAATGGTATAAATCAAAGGTGACCATACATGTACTCCAATGGGAATTCATTATTAAAACGTTTTTAGTACTTAACTTTTACAAAATAAAGTTTCTTTTGTAAAAGAAAACTGTATTTCACATAGAAAAAAAATCAAAGAAAGCAGGTTAAAGTTTTCAGCATGTCATTTGCGCTAAATGGAATTTTATTGCCATTTATACGGTAATTTTTCAGAGCATATATTGTTAAGATTCTCCCTTTTAATGGATAAATCATGAAATTTTAGTTTTCAAACACAACAAGTAAACAATTTAGGGAAAAAGATGCAAAAATGAAAGTCATTAACATTATTAGAGAATATTTGAGAATTTATTTGCCATTTAGAGAAAAGTATGCAAATAATTGTGAATGCGAATAAGCATGTATTTGCTTGTTCTGTGCAGCTGATGAATGGTTTATGAACTCATTATTGATCTATTAGTGTTCTTATTCATTTGAAACATTAAGCATTATAAAAACGTATCGCCTCAGCATATTTAGTCCATAGAAAAGCCTAGTTTTAGCTAATTAAACACATATTTCTACTTTCTCATTAATATTCATGAATATGCAAATTAGCTAAATAAAAATGATTTCAAGAAAAATGTCTATTTAAAATTTTAAAACTAGTCTCATGTTTTATTACCAAAATAAGTACATATCTTAAATAAGTATTTTATAATATTCTATTGCAATTAATTGATCCAAGTTCTGAAACGTAGGAAAATGAGTAGTTGCCATGGTAACAGGCCTACCATTTTCTTATCCAGCACTTTTAAATCAAACAAGAACCTGAATTCATTAATATGTTTCCTGTGCTTCAAGAAAATATAGGTCTAAAAAAAATCCCACATGGTGGGAAGGGTTTCTATTCACTAGTAAACTAGTAAGTCGTCTTTTTGCAAATTAAACACATATTTTCCACAATCTCATTAATATTCATGAATATGCAAATTAGCAAAATTTCTGAAAAATCTTTTGGTTGTGAGAGAAATGTAATGACAACATTTTAAAACTAGCCTCAATGTTTTCTGACCAAAATAAGTAATTTTATTGCAATTAATTGATCCAAGCGCCGGAACGAATGAAAATGGGTGGTTACTATGGTAACAAGCCAACTACTTGCTTATCCAGCATTTTTAAATCAAATAACAAAGTGAATGTATTGAAATACATCATAAGCTTCAAGAAAATATAGATCTTCAAAAATCCTACCTGGAAGGGAGGTTTAAATTCACTAGTAAAGTCTTGTTTTTAGCAAATTAAACACATTTTCTTACTTTCTCATTAATATTCATGAATATGCAAATTAGCAAATTTACTAAAAAATATCTATATTGTGAGAGAAATATCTTGGTAATAATTTAAAACTATTTTGAAAGATTTATGACAAAAATAAGTAATTTTAATGCAATTAATTGATCCAAGCGCTGGATTGTAGAAAAATGGACGGTTGCCATGGTAACGAGTCCGCCATTTGCTTATCCAGCACTTTTAAATTGAACAACAACCTGAATTCATTACTATACATCATAAGCTTCAAGAAAATATAGGTCTTCAAAAATCCCACTAGGGGGGGAGGGTTTCGGTTATGGGCCCATGGACTATTGGTAGAGTTGCCGACTCGAAAACCGAAGATTAGAGGATCGAACCTCGCGCCGACTTCATCTATTTGTCCCCCTATTTTTTATCATCTTTATTACATTTTTCCATACCAAATTATTCAAGAAATTGCAAAAACGAAATGAAAATACAATTACCAATTATGTTTTTATATCCGTGATTTCTAGAAACTTTTAGTTTGAAAAATATAAAATACATAGATCTAGTAGGAAAAAATATGAAGCTACTTAAGGAGGGAGTCGATCCCTGGTCATCAGGTTCATAGGTCGGACGCTCTACCGACTGAGCTACTGGGGATATTTTTTTTTGCCGATTCAAATTGCCGATATATAGTTTATCGTGGATGGGGGGTTAAAACCTCGTAACTACAGCTTGAAAAAGCTGGAGTTACAAGGTTTTGACTCCCCACCGACGTTATACGTTTTTTAAGTTAACATCGCTTTGTTTCGGGTTGGCGTGATGATCGTGTTGAACTGTTGCTGCCATGCAGAAGACTATCTGCTTCATAAATGCCATGCATTTGCTCTCAAAATTGACGGACTTCGGTCTTTGTCTTTGTAGTGAAATCACCACACTGGAGGCGTCCATGGCTACTAGTTATCGTTAGAAACGGAAGTGTAGTGTGCACGGTAGTGCGCATGCCCGTGCGCATGCGAAAAATCTTTCAACTTTTCCAAAGTAAAATCTGATTGGTCCAAAGAGAGGTCACAGAAGATGACCCTCAACGGGTCGTCGTTAGATCCTACTGAAGGATAGGATCTATATTTCAATTAGATTGACAAGACCTAGATCTCCATTTTAAGTACGCAAAATATATTTTGTCAAAATGACGATAAAATTTATAAACGATGACCGAAATCGTGATAAGATCACATTCTATAGAAACAAATTGAAAAAAAAAAATATAATAAAATGAAAGAACAAAACAAGTTATAGAATATTTACAGAGAAACACAGCTTTATTTTTCATCCATATCTATATATACAAATTCATAATACCATAGGCTACAGCAAATCCATAGATAATTATATCGTTAAAATGAATGCTACATATGAAAAGCAGTGGAAGCTAGATCTATTTTCAAAATGTTAGATTGGTCCAATTTGTAGGTAATGTTGGGATGTTTAGTGATTGGGAGTAAAAACGTCGTAACTACAGATTTCTGAAAGGGGCCCATGCTAGGTTTTTATGCTTCTGAACTATTTGGGAACTCATATTTGTACATGGAAAAACAATTTGCAAAGCATAAAAACCTCAATCACGGCGAATATCCATCTTTCCTTTGCTATAGATCAATCCTTTACAAGCGTGTTTACAGATTGTATTTTTACTTCGAAACGAGACAAGGTCAAGGTCAAGGAGACACATCCCCAGCAGTATTAACACACTGTACAACCGGCTGCGTCGATGACTGTGACCTTATTTGCGAGGGATGCGTGGAAAGGTTTATTTTGTAGAAGCAGTTAGCACTGAACATTTATATGCGTATTTATCAACTATAGAATACCAAAGATCCTTTCGTTTATTCATAAAAGTAAATTAATTTGACCTACCATGCACCTGACATCAGATGCCGAATCTGTCTTCGTTGACGACGCAGCCGGTTGTACGGTGTGTTGAATCTCGCTGAGCACAGATGACGTACCTCTGACGTAATTGCTTTTTTGAAGGTTGGGCATGTGTAACCGTTAGAAAACAAAAAACAAAGGACAATAAAATGCGGATCTGCACGTTATTCATTGACTTGGATTTTTATACTTGATAAAGCTCAATGAGTGCTAACAATGGACCCCTTCAGGTTGGTAATTTCATATGTTTATATCTGGTTTGTAATTTTGTGCCATTTGCATTTTCGACAGCCTAGCAGGTCCCCCTTTAATCTGTAGTTGTGATGTTTTGGCTGCATGTCCCGTAAATTGACTGGAATTGATACTAAACTAAATAAAATTCTGGGTAAGAACGATGTTTTAAATGAAATATTTACCCATTTTGTTCTATTCAGATTTCCCAAGGATGGGTTGCAATAAGGGTTCAAAAAATAGATTTTCTTTAAATTCTGTGAATTGATAGGGTTACATAATATCTTTAATTTGTATGTGTAAAAAATCTGATGAGGACTAATTTTTGGAGATAATGGCTAACGAAGTGGGTGGGGTAAATTGACATGAGAAGCAAATTTTTACTTTGAAGTTAAATAACTTTTTCTGTATAGACCAGACCGAATTGAAATTTTGCACGTACTTTCAATGTACTAAGGACAAAAGATTTTTGGAATAATCAATCATGTATATCAGTTTGTTGATTTTCTGTATTCGTCCTTCTGTCAATTCCAGATTTTGCTTATTTTTGATGTACTAACTTTATGAAACTATCTATACAACCTTTATTTTTTGATGAATTGACATTATATTTTTTGAACATTATCCTATATGATGTAGCTAGATACGTGTAAAGTTTGGGTCAAATCCATTGCATAGAATCAAAGTTATTTGACCTTGACCTTCAAAGATTATTCTAAAATATTGAATTTTAAGATTTTTAGTGAAAATTTATCATAAAAATTGGTATATGAAGTGAATTTTAAGCAAATAAAGTTATTTTCATAATATCCTCATTGTAATTACTTAGTTTAGTGGAAAATTCACGATTGATACTGACTTTTTCGCACATAATAACAAGGATTTTTAAAGGGCAAGTGGACAATTTCCTTTTCAGTATTCATTATTGTTCTGTATGTCAAGGTCAAGGTCTACTGTAAAATTAGCATTGAACAAACTTAGAACAGCAAAAATATTATACCTGTGACTTTTTTTTTATTGAAATATACTTTATAAGCCCATTTTTATATCAAGATATAGCTGAAAATTATAAAAAGTGAATTTTTAAAATGACCTTTGAAGGTCAAGGTCAAATAACTTTGGTCTATGCAATGGATTTAATCCAAAGTCTACACATAATCAGTTACATCATATAGGATCATGTTCACAAAATATCATGTCAATTCGTACAAAAATAAAAGCTGTAGAGATAGTTTCGTAAAGTTAGTACATCAAAAATAAGCAAAATCTGAGATTGACAGAAGGACGATTACAGAAAACCTACAAACTAATTTACATGATTAATGATTCCAAAAATCTCCTGTCCTTAGTACATTGAAAGTATGTGCAAAATTACAATTCGATCTGATCTATACAGAAAAAGTTATTCAACTTCAAAGTAAAAATTTGCTTCTCATGTCAATTTACCCCACCCACTTTGTTAGCCATTATCTCCAAAAATAAGCCCTCATCAGATTTTTTACACATACAAATTAAAGATATTATGTAACCCTATCAATTCACAGAATTTAAAGAAAATCTATTTTTTGAACCCTTATTGCAACCCATCCTTTCAGAAGATGTCACAGAAATTCATTGAATAAAATAGATCTATACTTCATAACGCATTCCTCACTTAACTAAAACCCCTCAAAATCACACTTGTCCTCCCTGGTTGAAAGTAAGATACTTTCAAAATACTGAATTTTACAGCTGGGGGGCCATGGACCACAGGGCCCCCGATGGGTCTATGGAAACGCCCTGGCCAGGGGTCCACGGGGCCAGAGCCCCCCCCCCCCCCGGGAGCTCTTGAGAAATAGCGTTTTCAAACCCCTCAGGAAGGCGTTCATGACACTATAAATACTACCATCTTTTGATGAAAGTTTTCCAAATCATTTATCACTCAGTTTAAAATTATAACTCAATATGATGCACTTTTTTACATATTTTTTTTTCAATTTCGAAATAAGAACTTATACGTTCTAGTATGCAATGGTGACTCAAGGATTTTTTTCCGAGCCTAAATGATGGCATAAAATGTGTAAAATGTGTAACGTTACATTAAAGTTATACAGCTTAAAAATAATTTTCGGATAATTCCAGGAGGGAGGTCCAAAACACACCCCCACCGACCCCCTCTCGATCCGCCCGTGGTATGACATGGCAAATTTCAAAATATGCACATATTTCACGGTAGTTGCAATAATGTAACCGATACCATTTTGAATATTGATCTGAGTTTCGGATAAAATTCCTTCCTATTTGTTGCATGTGCGGATCTAGAGGGGGGGTCGGGGGGGGGGGGTCCGGACACCCCCCCCCCCCCCCTGGAATTGACCGAAAATTAAATTTTGACTGTATGATTATATTGTGACCGTGATATTTCTCAAGATCGATATCATTTAGGTACGCAATATTTTACAGTCACGGAAATGAATAATCTCTAGAACTGTTTATTGCGGCAAGCCTAAAGTCGTGATTAATCGATAATTTGAGCCTCTAATAATGGTTTATTCACGAATTAATTTCCCCTCTCTTCACAAAAACTGTTTTATTTCACGTTGATTATTCGGTGATTAATGATCAGAAATTTAATCGCAGAAACGTCGACTGAATCGACGGACGCTCGACAATTTAATTTGAATGGTAATTCATGCAGATTTTATGATGTAACGTAGAAAATTATACATCTAGGTTTAGTAGGTTATTTTGTTTTTGGTCGGCAAGCGATAACGTCATGATGATACGAAGAAAATGATACCTGTTAGTCTATTATCCAAACCAAAAATTCACCGGTAATAATCCAACTAACATATTTTGAAACAGTTTCCGAAATAACTGAGCAGATGTTGGCGGTGTTTTTGAAGTCACTATTCCAGCCCAGATTGAGTAGACGCTACGTCATCAAGACGTCATATTGTTTTTTTAACAAAAGGGATCCGACTGTATCACGTGCTTATTCATCTGAGAAGCATGTCAATCAACTAGTAAGTCAATGGATAGGCGGGGACCATTCTCTTTTTCAACCAATCTGTATTTACAAGCATTGCTTCATAAAAGATCTAGAACTTAAAGGGCAATCGTCAGAAAAGAAGCTTTACCCCGAGTCTCTCCCTTAACCCATTACCACTCAATGACTCTTTTTGACTCCCTACCATACAATGGCTTTGGAAAACATTGTGGAAAATGAAGAAATTGCTTGTGACAAGCAATCTCTCTTCATTTACCACAATATTTTCTACAATAAAAGAATAAAAAAGTTATATTTCATTCACTTCAAAATTTCGTCTGCAGCACCTTTGAATTTGGGACAGCCTAAAATTTTGCCGCTGGTAATGGGTTAATCGGTCACCCTTTAGTGAATATTTATTAGTGTGTTGACCTCTACATTTTTAAATTTTAGAGTAGATAGATTTAAGAGACAGTTTAATTTCATACAGAGTTTTCAAAAGAAGAAAGAAATTCAAAGGGTAGACTATTTAGTGAAAAATCAACAATTTCATTTCCGTAAATCCGGCGACGGAAAACTCTTTGTTTAAAGTAATCGTCGGATATGCACATCTTGCATATTTCGGGATCGTCAACATCATGGAACCAGCCGAGTAGTTAAGTCTCGTTTCTTTGATGTGGTCCCGTAGGTTTTCCCATTGATAAGCTGGCCAGGTGTGTAATAAAATGTTTTTTTTTCTGGTCTTCCCGGTATTGACTAAAATATTCATGAACCTGCAACACTACCCAGAAGAAGCTTTGAACTCGCCCTGGGTTTTGTATTTTGGTCCTTGTCGAGTTGAAGGGCCTTGACGCGAATCCCGATCCTACTTACAACATAGCCACTGTGGCTCATAGGGAATGATCCGAATAACCCTCCATTTCTGCAATTTTGGACCATCACAGATCTTTGTCTTGTTTTTTCGCCAGTCTCTCACTAGCTTTTCACTGATGCCGAAATCACTTTCAGCCGCACAGTTTTTCGAATTTTCGGCAAATTTGACCACACGATTTTTTAAGCTATTGTCATCACCAAGTAATTGCAGATTAAAACAATGTGCAGTTACGAGGTTTTCGAAGAAAAGTGGCGACTGCTTGTTGTGTACAATTATGTCGTGTGTTAATTTAGGGCATATTGATTGCGAGATTACACGCTTGAAATGGCAGAACGATGCATATCAAGCAAGACACGTTGTTAAAATGGAATTTATTATAAAAAGAATCAAGCAAATGAGTATTCCGTCGTTGTCGTATGTTTATTGTCGCCGAGTCATTAAGTCGATGTCTATTGCACTATCTAAGGGAAGTAACTCTTTCATGAAAACTGTCTAATTTAAACCTGATTATTTCCCTTAGACCAATATACCTCAGAAAACGGAATTATTGCGCGCGATGTATTTTCTCCGCCAAAAAAATAGTTCTACATAAAACGTATAATTTCCTCGTTCAACAATGATTATTTGGCATGTCAGTTTAGAAATTGTAGAAAGTCGAATTTCAATATTAAATCAAAGTGTGGACAAGAAATCAGAGATCTACTTTGTCTCAAAACAGAAATACAGAACACGTTAAGAGGTCCGTCTTTGTCCTTATTTGACCTGTCCAGAAAAACGTATGGCAACAAAAAGTCGCAGCGCGAGCGCTAAGCGACTTAAAAACCATGTAAAGTTTCTTTTTTTGCTAAGTATATTTTTGAGCCCTTGTTGCAACCCATACTTTCGTAAACATATGTCATTACATCGTGGCCGGACTTTGATCGCAATAAACTTGGTCTGAGAAGCAATATATTTATTTTTCAGGCTTATTTTAATCATGTTTTCCTTCGTTTGTAGGCATAAGTGGTACATCTCCAAATGGGATCTCTGATAGTGTGACAACGTCACTTGATGTGAACAGGCTCTACCCGAGCTTCACAATCCACTCCACATCACAATTAATGACAGAAGGAGCTGCAGATCAGACCAGCAGCCACACAACACATCAGTACCAGGTCGGCAGTCATACATCAGATCAAGTTCAGAAGAGTAGTCACGTACAAGTCGTATCCTCGTCATCAGAAACAGTGTCGTTTGACATGCCACATATCATGACATACACGTCTGGCTTAACCCAGTCTTCACCCTCGTCATCTAAACCCGACATCCCCACTGCTGAGAGTACCTCGTTCTCAACCTGGGTGTACACGCATACCTATGTGTGGGAGGACACAGCTACAGCTTCAGTTACAGCTTTCATGACATGGGATGATTATTGTAATGAACTGCGTGATTATGATTATTATTGGTACGTTTTCATCTGTTTGTATTAACTTCATCGATTGTTATTATCTAATTGTTAACCATTTCCCTAGTAAGTCTGACATTTTATGTCCTTGAGAGAGACCGATTTAGAAATCAGGAAGAAATGTGTTGATAATTTACCCAATATGATTTGTTTTATTGTTTTTAATACATTGAGAAGCTATTTTCATATTCTGAAGACTTTAGCAAAGGAATGCTTAATCTTTAAAGTACATATACTTGCTTTCGGGCTTCCTGTTTCTACTCTACCCGTTCCCACACGTTGACTCTTTTTGACTCCTTAAAAGATAAAGACTTTGGAAAATATTGTGAAATATGAATGAATTGCTTGTGACAAGCAATTTCTTCATTTTTCATAATGTTTTCTACCCAAATAGACCAAACGAATACAAATTTTATTCATGTGAAATTGTCGTCTGAAACAACTTTAACTTTTACTCAGTTTAAAATCTTGCTGTCTGGTTTGGCCAGACTCTGTGTCATTACCAGAGCATGACCTCATACGATTGTTGTATGTTGCTTCTAATGCTGTTCCGCTGCTTATCACGGATATAACGGCGTTACCTGTACACTTACTTGGAGTTGTGAATCGTAATGAAGCTGCACGTAACGTGGACACAGTGTCGTGTGTGCCCGATCGTAACAACAAAATGGGTATGGCATTCTTCG
The DNA here is from genome assembly GCA_963680895.1 of Fragum sueziense. Lineage (NCBI taxonomy): Eukaryota > Metazoa > Mollusca > Bivalvia > Cardiida > Cardiidae > Fragum > Fragum sueziense. The sequence goes on along the minus strand of OY804593.1, from coordinate 1,062,020 downwards.
GTGGTCGACAAAACGCATACACTGACCACATAAAGAAAACCAACTCTTTCGATGTTAAAAAACATGTATTCTAAAAACATATGAGCCAGGATCTGGAAAAAACGTCTCTTATATCATTTTAGAAAACAAGAGTTTCCAAACCAATATGTGGTCAAACACAGTCTTGTAAAGAGCAATGCTTACTACACGTCACGAAGATACTATGCGAGAACAAAGTTACGGTGCGTTATATGTTTTTTATATGTAGCTTTTAACAATAGGGAACGATTTAATCAGATAAACCGTGACATAATTTCGGGCAAACAATTATATACTAGAACAAAAAAGATACGCAACCCCAATTTTTCGTAATATTTTCGATAAAATATGTTTAAATGGATATTGAGAATATTTTTGATATATCTACATCCATACGCATAAATATAGTGTCATTTTCTTCAGATGTCGTAAATTTATCACGTGATACACAGTTAATTGATAAAAACTGATTATCCCCCTGCCGTGGTTTCTAAATGACTACTATCAAAACATTTTTTCTCCAAACACAAGCTAAAACATAGACCAAGAAAATGTCAAAGTTTCATACGCTACTCACAACTCTACGCATAGCACGGCTACGTCAAAACCAGCGCCAATCTGCAGTACGGATGTTGTTTGGTTGAAAAAGTCAAAATGTTATCGCAAGACATTGATTGGGCAACAAAACGACACATTTTCGACTGTTAACGCTGTTGGCTCTCAATGGGACCACAACCGATCGAGCACGGAGCGGACATGCAAGAGATATGACGTCAAGGCAGGACCGTATCATCAGGTTAACCCCACCAATGGGATAGGTTTAAGACTGCAACGGAGACCGCTAATAAATCGCATGGACTTCACAACATTCGAATATCGGACCAAACTGAACGAAACAGAATGTGTTTTTCGACCTACATACACTTTTTTGTCAAATTGTGTTGACGCCCGGTGTAAACTGGGTGTTTTCTTATCAATGGAATTTAATACGAACAAGATTTTGTGAACTTTATAAGGTGAAATGTTAAGGCTTTAATTAAATGCATTACATTTTGTTTAAATTTGATTTGATGTCTTTGCGTAAGAAGGAATTGAAACGGAAGTTGCGTTTCTTTTTTGTCTAGTATATTTCGTAAGTGTTGTTATGAAATCTCGTAACTGCGGCTACACTAAGTGTAGGCTTCTACCTCCACTTTGTTCCGTACGTACATTTTCGCATGCCAAGGGTTCTACCTCCACTTTGTTCCTTACAATTATCTTCGCAAGCCAACGTTCGTAAGGAACAAAGTGGAGGTAGAACCCTTGGTTTGCGAAGATGGATTCAGTAGGAGTATCTGAACTTCGTGCGAATTTTTGTTGGACAGAAATGATCTACCCAGTCAGCCTGATCAATTTATTAATATTTCTTGTAGACATATTTTCATCTCTGTGTGTTCGACATACTAGCTTGGGCCCATTTAATGATTTCGTTGAGACGAATATTAAGGGCTCTAAATTTAAATGTCGGATAAATTTGTGTCTTAAGAAGAGCTTTGATAAATCAGGTGATATTTTGGTTGATGATCGGTCAACAAGATAATCATAATAATTCCTTATATTGACAGGTTTGTCTAGAGAAACTTATTATTTTTGAGTAGATTACAACCGATATAATCAATAATGCAGGTGTGCCTATACCTATCTATCCTTATTTTCTGATTTAAATTATTTCGATGAATAATAATTTCTCATTAATATCTCATCGACAAGCTGACGTGCCTAAGTAATAACAGATTAGAAAGAACAGGCAGCTGGTTAAAAACAAATTATCGCTTGATTTCATTCATTTGACACGGTGAAATAATAAATTAAAGATTGGCGATACCAAGATAGTTCATCCCGAATGTGATTCACGCGACGTAAGAATTATTCAGGCGACGTCGTTCAGGCCCGTAGGAAGCAATTTTATATTGGGGTGGCTAAAGCCCCAATGTCTGAATATTGGGGTGGGGGCTAAATTGGATTTTCACTAAATTTTCAGTGTGAAATAAGGAAAATTTGGCATTTGGCCAACTTAGGGGAAGGGGGGGGGGCTAAGCTTCCCCCTGTTCATACGGGCGTGTCGTTAGCCTCGGCGATGGAACATTCCTTCGACGAATGTTTCCGACAGTGCCCGAATAAGTCCGGTACGAGTTCGAACGACGTTACACGCAAGTCATACGTTGCCAAATTTTATATGGGATGGACTACCTTAACCGAACGATTGATGAATAGCATAACCAGGTATTTTGAAGACTACTTACTTAGTTTCCCAAAGGAGACCATCCACGTCTTCAAACAATGCATTAGACGAATCAATTGTTAAAACCTTTCCCATATGGCTATAAAGGGTGACCCAATTTGCCAGCTACTGCATATTACAAAACGGCTATTGATAAACATAGAAATGATGTGCAATACAGCTGCCATGTTGGGTCAAGGAAAATGCTGATTTGAAAGGATTGAGAAAACATTTAGGCAAAAGAAGAAAATACTGATTATCAGCATTTTCTTCTTTTACCTCAAAGTTTTCGCAACCCTTTTCTAATATGGACGTCAAAATCGGATGTAGTTTTTAACAAGAGCTGTCCGAAGACAGCGCGCTCGACTTTCTTAGTGCTTAGTATAAAGTAGTCCTATCTATAAGCCCTGGCATATTTTATCTTTGAAGTGATGCCAGGTCTTATTATTTCCGCCATTTTGTCTATAGCACTTCCGCTGTGCGGAAAACTTCGGAGGTTTAGCCCTCAAACTACTACATTTGAAATCAAAATTTCGATCTAAAAATGGTATGAATTGCAAGATAAATCAATTGTTTTTCACTTCAGTATAATTTTGAAATAAAAAATTACCTTGTTTTATGAAAAATCCAACCAAATTTCCAACAACCCTATACAAAAGCAAGATGGCCGACAAGCTTGCCAATTGTAGTAAAAACATGTTTCACAGTCATAATTTGATTGACACATCAGTATTTTAGTAATTTTAAGGTGGTTATAAACATAATGTAGTTATTTTTCATTGTTTATGCCTCACTTTACCATGAATAGGGACTTAGAAGAATTTAAGATTTGCTACACAGAATAACAGTAACCTGACAGGACTAAGTATAAAGGGGGCATAACTCCAAATATAGTTGAGCCAGGGTCATGGGCCCTGGTAGTAAGGTAGAGGGTGTGATGATGAATAAGTATTCCAAGTTTGGGTTGGATCCATTTGATAGTATGGAAGTTATTGATGTTTGAAAAAACTTTAACCTTTGTTCCAACGCCGACGCCAACGCCCGGGTGACAGTACAAGCTCTCATTTTCTTCGAAAAGTCGAGCTAAAAAGGTTAAGTCCTTTGATTCCACGTCTGTCTTCATAGTATCCATGTCTGTTCCCTACTGTCTATAACTGTCTCTTTACCCTTAGCTCGGCTCATCGCACATTATTGACGCAAGATAATTTTCAAAACAAAACCTGGTTTTGATGTCCGCTAGAAAAAAAATTGGGTAAACAAAGTGAGCAAAAGAAGAAAATGCTGATAATCACCATTTTCTTCTTTTGCCTGAAAAGTGTCTATTCTTTATTGCATACAAATCATGTCTTAACCCTTTCCCAAACGACAAAATTTCTCGGTGCTCCAATTCAAAAGCTGCTGCAGACAACAAAATGAATGCAAATCAAGGCTGGATTTGCGTACTATATAGCTAAGAAAATATTGAGGCAAAAGGAGAAACTGCTTGTTATAGCCAGTTTCTTCTTTTGTCTCATTGTTTCCCCAAACCATTTTTCATGGGATGTCAAAACCAGGTCTTGTTTGGGAAAGGGTTAAATAACATCCATTTTATCATCTAAGTAAAGCGTGTACACAAACTTCAACATTTTCTTTGTCACAGAAGGGGAAGAAAAGGGGAAAGAAAAAGTCGAGAGAAATGATTCGTTTCTTCCTTTATTTTTCACATCTTTTTTTCTGACAACAAAAATAAAATGGCACCATCTCTTTCTGATCAAGCGTAAACAATTCATAACTGACTGGTCTTCGTTAACAAATAATGATCGAGCTGTGGTGGCCCAGCTATACCTTCAAGTCAATCAATATAATACCCCTACACCATCATTGAGCCTTTCCCAAACAAGACCTGACGTCCCTAATACGAAAACATTGGAAAGAATTAAGGCAAAAGAAGAAAATGCTGATGTACAGAATTTGCTCCTTTTGCCTCAATATTTTCTCAGTTTTTTTTAAAAAAAAATATTGATATTATTTTCAATATCAACATCCATTTTATCGGCTGCAGCAGCTTTCAAATGGGTACAGTAAAAAATTTTGCCATTAGGGTATTGGTTAACCCTATTCCGGTCAGTGACTTAAACTTACGTTAAAGGTCAATTGGGGTCCACTGGACCCCATTACAAAAATACATGCAAAATGCAAATAATGTGTCAGTGTGAATTGATAAATTACATTGATTTATTAGCTTACCTTATCACAAAGTGCCGAGGATGATGTACTGTGATCGTACACTGTCATTCGTCTGTCTGTCTGTCCCTCTGTTCACCTACCCATCTTTTTAAAAATTACAAAAAAGTCATTTTCTCCCAAACCACAAGGCCCATAGTCTTGAAATGATGGGTTGCAACAAGGGCTCAAAAATAGATTTTCTTTAAATTCTGTGCATTGACAGGGTTACATAATATCATTAATTTGTATGTGTAAAAATTCTGAAGGCGGCTTATTTTTGGAGATAATGGCTAACATAGTGGGTGGGGTAAATTGACACGAGAAGCAAATTTTTACTTTGAAGTTGAATAACTGTTTCTGTATAGATCAGATCATGATGAAATTTCGCATGTACATTTAATGGACCGAGGATAATAATTTTAGGAATCATTATTCATATATATCAGTTTGTTGATTTTCTGTATTCGTTCTTCTGTCAATCTCAGATTTTGCTTATTTTTTATGTACTAACTTTACGAAACTATCTCTACACCATTTAGGTAAGTAAAACACCAGTTCAAACACAACCTATTTTAATAATGTGTACAACAGAGTACATTCCTAGTTCAGTTAAAATGGAAAAATATCGTCATTTCTTCAATATTGCCTATATAATTCTATATGGGGTCCAGTGGACCCCAACTGGGGTCCAATGGACCCCAAGCTTCTTATTGGCTATAGTATGAAAACCCTTCAGTGTACATGGAAAATATTTTGTGCCAAGAACCATCGATGGACTGGTATAGATTACCTAAAATATAAATGCTGTAGCTTTTTAAATGACACCGTAGATATACCCAAAATACCCCTTGGGGTCCAATGGACCCCAAAAGTCCGGAATAGGGTTAAACTTCCCCACACATACCTGTCTTCAAACAATACGAATACAAGTAGCACTGTGCTTTAGATATAGTCCATGTCAATTACTTATGAAGAAAACATTATGGGGAAGGAAGAAATTGCCCGTTTTCATTTTGAGCATTTTTTCTTACCAATGTTTTCATAAACTTACATTTGCATAAACACTATAACTTTGAGGTTTATGATTAAAGGTAAACCCTTTCCAAACAAAACTTAGTTTCAAAGCAATCCCCCAATAAAAGATGCTTTAAAAACATTGAAACAATAGAAGAACATACTAAAAACCAGCATTTTCTGCTTTTGATCTCAATATTTCCTCTATTACATTGTATATTGTCCACAATTCATGTGTATTTCAACGATGATCAATTTTGCCGTTTGGAAATTGGAGCAGCTATTAAAGTGTACCATCCTTTAACGTTGTTGTTTGGGACTGGTTAAGTGATGGACTATTTGTGCACTACAGCTTCAAATTATCCTGCAGCGATCCCTGCCATGTCCTATTGAAGGTAAAACATTGTCCGTTGATTAGTTATTGGATAATCTCAAGTCTGGTAGTATTGAGAATATGGACCCCAGGCTGCCTGCTGCTGCTGCTGGTAGTATTGGTTCTGCAAATATACAAATAACATGTCTTTATGAAATTTAACCCTGCAACATGCAGGACCTGGATTTAAGCCTTTCCCCCAAAACGACCTGGTTTTGATGCCCCTTATTGAATAGGCTTGGGAAAATATTAAGGCAAAAGAAGAAAGTGCTGATAACCAGCACTTTCTCCTTTTGCTTCAATATTTTCAATGTAATAACATACACATTTTCTACCAACGACGCTGATTATTTTGTCATCTTATTATCCTTTTAAATTGCACCACCCTAAAATTTGGCTGTTTGGGAAAGGGTTAATGTCCCTAATAAAATAAGAGCTTTTGCAGGACAGCAAAACACAACTATCAAGTGTTGGATTGTGAAAAGTCCACAAAGTGTTAAAATTCCACAAAATCAAATGTTGGAGTAACAAATCTTTGCATAGAGGCTTATACCAATTAGATGCAGATGAACGAGACGCAAGTACATACAAAATATGAGCTTAGTAAAGGATGTGAAATTTATAGTAGGCAATACCAAAGTTTTAAATTAAATTGTTCAGACAGAATGACAGATGTACGGTAATACAATACCCTACATTGTCTTTTAATTATTTCTAGTTTGAATTTTAACCCTTTCCCAAACAAGACCTGGTTTTGACGTCCCTAATCGAAAAGGCTTGCGAAAACATTGAGACAAAAGGAGAAACTGCTGATAACCAGCAGTTTCTCCTTTTGCCTCAATATTTTCTATGCTATATTTTACACAAATCCATTGGTTTTCAATCTTAATTTTGTCGTCTGCAGCATCTTTCAAATAAGACCATCCCTAAATTTTGTTTGGGAAAGGGGTAATTACTACATGGATTCCTGTCTTTATCACCAGTAAAATACCACACTATCTTTTCTGTCTGTCTTAGGATTTAAAACTATCGACCAACTGGTGGCAGACAAATTCCAGAAATAATATTAGCCTTGGATGGGCATGAAACCTAGAACCCTGTAAAAAATCCTTTCTTAATCAAGACTTAAATTGATTTCTTAGATAAGGCTTGGGAAATGATTGAGGCAAAAGGATGAATTGCTGATCATTAAAATTTTCTCCTTTCACCTATATTTTCTGTGTTGTTTTTTTAACATCAATCTTATTCTCATCTCATTACATTTTGCCCTCCACAGTTTCAAATCAAACCAGTCAAAAAATTTGCCTTGAGTAATGGGTTAAGGGTCCGACATGAGCAACTGCCATATCGTCACAGCCACACAAGACTGAACAGTTGACTTACATTATACGCTGCCCAATAAGCACTATAGTCTGGTGTTGTCTGATGGTCTCCTGTACCGTTATTGCTGGGTTTGGGCTTCTTTTCTGGTGGAGCTGCAGAACTGTAATGGATAAATATGGAACAAGAGATGTTTGTAAAACATATATGCCCCCTTCAAGTGCCTACATTTGATGTAGGTCAAAGTCCAAGGTCAAGTTAACAAGGTCCAAGGTCATGGTCAAATATGAAAGGTCTTGGTAGGTGTCTATGTGTGAAATAACAAGGCTGTATATGTAAAAGTAAAATGAAATATAGGCCAGATTAAAGTTTTTAAAAGTAGGCCAAATGCCAAGGTCAAGGTCATGGTCAAATGTGAAAGGTCTTGGTTGGAGGTGTCCATGTGTGAAATATCAAGGCTGTAGGTGTAAAAGTGCATGGTATACATGTCTGGTTTAAGTTTTTTTTAAAAGTAGGTCAAACTCCAAGGTCAAGGTTGCAATATTCAAGGTCATGGTCAAATGTTAAAGGTATTGGTAGGGGGTGTCTAAGTGTGAAATGTCAAGGCTGTAGGTGTAATAGGACATAAGATAAAGGCTAGATTTAAGATTTCTAAAAGTATGTAAAAATCAAAGGTCAAGGTCACACAGGCCAAGGTCATGGTCAAATGTGAAAGGTCTTGGTAGGAGGTGTCCATGTGTAAAATATTGAGACTGTATAGGTAACAGGACATGAGATGTATGCATAGTTTAAGTTTTTTATAAGTAGGTCAAACTCCAAGGTCAAGGTCCAAGGTCATGGTCAAATGTGAAATGTCTTCGTTGGAAGTGACCACATGTGAAATATCAAGGTTATATGTGTAAAATGACATGAAATATAGGCCAGATTAATGTATTATAAAAGTAGGTCAAACACCAAGGTCAAGGTCACAAGGTCCAAGGTCATGGTCAAATGTGAAAGGTCTTGGTAGGAGGTACCCATGTGTAAGATATCGAGACTGTATAGGTAACAGGACATGAGATATAGGCCTAGTTTAAGTTTTTTAAAAGTATGTCAAACTTCAAGGTCAAGGTCCAAGGTCATGGTCAAATGTGAAATGTCTTGGTTGGAAGTGACCATGTGTGAAATATCAATGCTGTATGTGTAAAATGACATAAAATATAGGCCAGGTAAATGTATTATAAAAGTAGGTCAAACACTAAGGTCAAGGTCACAAGGTCCAAGGTCATGGTCAATTGTAAAAGGTCTTGGTAGGAGGTGTCCATGTGTGAAATATCAAGGCTGTATGTGTAATAGGTCATGAGATATATGCCCGGTTTAATTTTTTTTAAAGTAGGTCAAACACCAAGGTCAAGGTCCAAGGTCATGGTCAAATGTGAATGATGTTGATAGGAGGTATCTATGTGTGAGATATCAAGTCTGTATGTGTACAAATACATGAGATATAGGCAAGGTTAAGAATTAAGTGTAAAAATCAACAAAGGGCAATAACTAGGAAGTTGATCGGCAAGGTTATGGTTCTTGTGCACTGCACCTCTCCATAATGAGATCTATCCACCTGTAAAGTTTCATGATTCTACCTTACATACTTTTTGAGTTGTGCTCTGGACAAGAATCAAGTTATAAAATCAACAAAGGGCAATAACTCAAAAATTTTGATTGGCAGAGTTACGGTTCTTGTGCACTGCACCTCTCCATAATGAGATCTATCCACCTGTAAAGTGTCATGATTCTACCTTATATACTTTTTGAGTTATGCTCCAGATAAGAATCAAGTTTGAAAATCAACAAAGGGCAATAACTCCAAAAATATGATCAGCAGAGTTACGGTTCTTGTGCACTGCACCTCTCCATAATGAGATCTATCCACCAGTAAAGTTTCATGCTTCTTCCTAACACACTTTTTGAGTTATGCTCCGGACAAGAATCAAGTTTGAAAATCAACAAAGGGCAATAACTCCAAACAAGAGGGCCGTTGGCCCTAGGTCGCTCACCTGAGATGGGGTTTTATAACAGATCAGATTTCTTACAGGTAATGCAATAAAGGGTCAAAGATCATATGAACGCCGCTATGCGATTTCAAACCATAGAAAACCCAGAAAACTACCTTAGTGCAATATCATATATAACTCAAATATGAAGTTTTATCCAATTTGGCTATTTGGTTATGGAGAAATTGCTTTGGACAGATGGAATTAAAATAAAACATACAGACTGACAAACAAACAGAAATTTACAAATTGACCTAGATCTATGACCTTGAACCTACCTAAATATATATTTCAAATAGAACATCTACTCATGATAAAGAACACATTTACCCATACATTTTTTTAAATCCATGCATAAATGTAGATGCTATGCGCCTGATAAGCAGATTTTTACTAGAAGTCCCCTTTTTCTGTGACAAGGTTTTATATTGAAAAGCAAAGAAAAGTACCTCTTAGCAATATCATAAGCAATGCAAATATTAAGTTTTGTCAAACTTGGCTCTGCGGTTATTGAGAAATTGCTTCTGACAGATTTCTTGTAATTTCTCTTTTTCTGTTGCCATGGCAACCAGAGTTGATTTTTTTTTATAAATTGCAATTCTGTTAGCAATTTTTGAAATGTGACCTCCTAAGGAATATTTCTGCCTAGTTTGGTGGAAATTAGCCTGATAGTTTAGGAGGAGATATCATTCAACGATGTCATTGAGATTTGGTGGAAAATCTCCTTTTCTGTTGCCATGGCCACCAGAGCTTTTAAAAGATTTCAATTCTTTTAGCAATTTTTAAAAGGAACCTCCTCAGAAATATTTCTGCCAAGTTTTGTTGAAATTGGCCTAGTAGTTTAGGAGGAGATGTTGTTCAAAGAAATTATTGAGAATTAGTCAAATTTCTCCTTTTCTGGTGCCATGGCAACCAGAGTTTTCAGTCAATTTCAATTCTTTTAGCAATTCTTAAAGAGGACATCCTAAGAAATATTTTTGCCAAGTTTAGTTGAAATTGGCCTGGTAGTTTAGGAGGAGATGTCGTTCAAAGATAGTATTGAGATTTAGTCCAATTTCTCCTTTTCTGTTGCCATGGCAACCAGAGTTTTTTATGGATTTCAATTCTTTTAGCAATTCTGAAAGGGGGTCATCTAAGGAACATTCCTGCCAAGTTTGGTTAAAATTGGCTTGGTAGTTTAGGAGGAGATGTCGTTCAAAGATAGTATTGAGATTCAGTCAAATTTCTCCTTTTCTGTTGCCATGGCAACCAGAATTTTTTATGGATTTCAATTCTTTTAGCAATTCTAAAAGGGGGTCACCTAATGAACATTTCTGTCAAGTTTAGTTGAAATTGGCCAAGTAGTTTCCGAGGAGATGTCGTTCAAAGATAGTATTGAGATTCAGTCAAATTTCTCCTTTCCTGTTGCCATGGCAACCAGAGTTTTTTATGGATTTCAATTCTTTTAGCAATTCTGAAAGGGGGTCACCTAAGGAACATTCCTGCCAAATTTGGTTGAAATTGGCTTGGTAGTTTAGGAGGAGATGTCGTTCAAAGATAGTATTGAGATTCAGTCAAATTTCTCCTTTTCTGTTGCCATGGCAACCAGAGTTTTTCATGGATTTCAATTCTTTTAGCAATTCTGAAAGGGGGTCACCTAAGGAACATTCCTGTAAAGTTTGGTTGAAATTGGCCATGTAGTTTAGGAGGAGATGTCATTTAAAGAAATTGTTGACGGACGACGGACGACGCACGACGGACGGACAAAAGGTGATCACAATAGCTCACTTGAGCTTGTGCTCAGGTGAGCTAAAAATTGATCGGCAGAGTTACGCTTCTTACGCACTGCACCTCTCCATAATGAGATCTATCCACCTGTAAAGTTTCATGATTCTACCTTACATACTTTTTGAGTTGTGCTCCGGACAAGAATCAAGTTATAAAATCAACAAAGGGCAATAACTCAGAAATTTTGATCGGCGGAGTTACGGTTCTTGTGCACTGCACCTCTCCATAATGAGATCTATCCACCTGTAAAGTGTCATGATTCTACCTAACATACTTTTTGAGTTATGCTCCGGACAAGAATCAAGTTTGAAAATCAACAAAGGGCAATAACTCCAAAAATTTGATCGGCAGAGTTACCGTTCTTGTGCACTGCACCTCTCCATGATGAGATCTATCCACCTGTGAAGTTTCATGATTCTACCTTTAATACTTTTTGAGTTATGCTCCGGACAAGGTTTGGTCTACGGACAGACCGACCGACCTACGGACCGACCGACCGACACTTGCAAATCAATATATCCCCATTTTCTTCGAAAGGGGGCATAATTATCATGTCAATCATCATCATCATTAATGTGAATTCTCAGGCCTAAGGGACCTTATTGGAAGTTCATATAACCATTTTTGTGATACAATCAATAGAGCAGATGTCCAGAAGAATGTTGCATATTGGAAAATTGAACATAAAGTAAGATAGGAAAATGTATAACATTCCAGTGAAAGTTTGGTGCTAGCCAGTTATACTTCCAATGTCATTTTAACCCTTTCCCAAACCACAAAATTTTAGGGTGATCCACTTGAAAAACTGTCACAAATGACAAAATGGAAGGTATTAAAGATAGACTTTGTGTAAAATATGGCATAGAAAATATTGAGACAAAATGAGAAACTGCTGGTTATCAGCAGTTTCTTCTTCTGTCTCAATGTTTTCCCAAGCCATGTCTATTAGGGACGTCAAAATCAGGTCTTGTTTGGCAAAGGGTTAAGCAGGAAGGTCCACATACGTTTTAAAATAGAAAATCTAGCAGTCTTCATTAGTCATATCTAGCAAAGTAAAGCAGGTTGTAGAGAACAAGCTTTGTCATGGTGTATAATCACATGACTCAGAATTTCCGATAATCTTCAATATCTTTTTTAATACTTGACCAATTTGAATTCGATTTGAAGCAGAGAAGGTGGGAAGATGCCATGAATAAGTTAGTTGTGTTGGACTTTAGAAAAAGCAACTGATAAAAAAGTTATTGAAGATAAATCAAAATTTTGGTTTATCTTCAACAACTTTTTTATCATCTGATTTTTTCAACAAGAGGGCCAAGATGGCCCTATATCGCTCACCTTGGAGATCATCAAGATGATATTTTTTGTCTCATCTCACATACACAACTTCCGGACAATGTTCATTAAAACAAGAGATGTTTGTAAAACATATATGCCCCCTTCAAGTGCCTATATTTGATGTAGGTCAAAGTCCAAGGTCAATTAACAAGGTCCAAGGTCATGGTCAAATATGAAAGGTCTTGGTAGGAGGTGTCTATGTGTGAAATATCAAGGCTGTATATGTAAAAGTAAAATGAAATATAGGCCAGATTAAAGTTTTTAAAAGTAGGCCAAATGCCAAGGTCATGGTCAAATGTGAAAGGTCTTGGTTGGAGGTGTCCATGTGTGAAATATCAAGGCTGTAGGTGTAAAAGGACATGATATATATGCCTGGTTTAAGTTTTTTTTAAAAGTAGGTCAAACTCCAAGGTCAAGGTTGCAATATTCAAGGTCATGGTCAAATGTTAAAGGTCTTGGTAGGGGGTGTCTATGCGTGAAATATCAAGGCTGTAGGTGTAATAGGACATAAGATAAAGGCTAGGTTAAAGATTTCTAAAAGTATGTAAAAATCAAAGGTAAAGGTCACACAGGCCAAGGTCATGGTCAAATGTGAAAGGTCTTGGTAGGAGGTGTCCATGTGTAAAATATTGAGGCTGTATAGGTAACAGGACATGAGATATATGCATAGTTTAAGTTTTTTATAAGTAACAGTGCTCTCAATAAGCGGACGTCGACGTATATTACGTCCGATTTTCGCGAAAAAACGTCCGGAATTTTGAAGTTGGGCGTCTCGCAGACGTCCCAAAAATTTTGCTGACTGCCAAAAATTTAAATCCGGACGTCTGTAAAAAAAATTGTAAAGGGTAAAAATCGATAATCACCCAGTTAAAGCACCCGATAAGCGTGTCGAGAAAATTGCCGGGAGGCGTTTATGGTCCCTAGAAGTGACAAATACACAAGGCATATACCGGTGTAATCAGTCCAGTGTGTATCCAATTATGTATGATTAGCGTAATCGTTTAATTGCTTTGACAGTTATGAATTCGGTAAGTAATCAACCGTCTTTAAATATACTACAGGTGCATCACATTAACTGACAATTTTGATTAATTAGGCATGCAATCAAAGATCGAGGAATGTTGTTATTTTCCAAACATTTGTGATTAAAGGAGACGAAATAAACAAGTAACTGCAATTAATTCATTCTAAACTTTCTAAGCCCCATGATTTATGGTATCGACGCTCATTGGAAAGAATCATGCAGTGCATTTTGATTTTGGCTAGATCTTGTTTCTGTTCTAATTCATCCTACGATGTCGCTGTCATAACGGAAACATCCGTCTGTTTCAAAATCACCTAAGAAAAAAAAAAAAACAAAAAAAAAACAAAAAAAAAACGCACAAATCGCCTGAGAAAACAAAATCTGAAAATCGGTATCACAAATCAGTACAAGATGAAGAAAGATGGTTTGCCATGTTTTCGTGGCTTGAAACTAATGAATCCAAAAACAGACTTCTTTGCACAATTTGCCGTGAAGCTATAGCCTAATTTTATCAAACAAATTCGCCACAGAGGGCGCCAATATGTATAATTTGAATTTCATAAACTTTTTATTTGACTTCAACAAAACTAGTTTCGAAAATATTGAAGGAAAGCACTGAATGCAGATCTTTATATTTTCTCATTCACCAATATTTTTACTAGTCGCAATTTTCTAAACAAATCGTCGGCTTCGTTCTATATACAAATTCTCATTCATTATGTTAATTTATGCAGATTCTTTGTTTGTCAGTAGAATCTAAGTCCATGTCAAAAATCGTATTTAAATCAAATAAAGAAATGTGCATTATTTACCCTCATTTTAAGTGTTTTATATCCATTGACAAAGAAAGTCACACAATACTTTTGTCCTGTTTCATCTACAGTGTCAGAAATAAACACGAATTCTAAAACAAAATGGTTGTTCAATTAACTCCAACCTTTAACAATCCACGAGATTTAAAAACTGTAATATGATTAATCAGCTGTTGATCTATTTTTAGTACATAAATTTGACTGGGATTTTGTTCTACATTCCAGACAGCCTGTGTGACGTCACGCCACGTCATACACTTTTTTAGGTCAGATTCTCGCCAGTTCATAACAAAGAAACCCTTTCCTCAATTAGCTATTCAGTGAATATGCACCAATCTATGTATATCATCATTTCATATGATTATCTTAACCCATTACCAAACAACAGAATTTTAGGGTAGTCCAAATTGAAAGATCCTGCAGATAAATGAAAATTTCAATTTTTGATTCTTTTTAGATGAAAAACTTAGTGGAAAATGAAGAAATTGCTTGTCACAAGCAATTTCTTCATTTTCCACCATGTTTTCCATGGTCATTATTTTGTGGGGAGTCAAAAAGAGTCAATGTTGTGTGGTGATGGGTTAAGGTCATATCTTGCAGTTATTATGAAGTAACTATATAAAAGGGTTAAAATCAGACTGCCAAGATGACAAATGAAGACTGGTCAAGCTTGAACTGGATAATTGCCACAAGGAGAAGAGTTGCAACTTGGAGCAAACAACATAAGTCATATTGAAAAAAGGAAGAGATATGTTTGTATTTAACTATTTCTTCTTTTCCTTCATTATTTCATAAAACTTCGAAATCGCGAAAATGCGCTGAAAAATTCCTGATTTTCTGGAAAAATTCCTGAAATTTGGACATGGAAGTCCAAGACTTCCTGAAATTGGTCCTTATTGAGAGCACTGAAGTAGGTCAAACTCCAAGGTCAAGGTCCAAGGTCATGGTCAAATGTGAAATGTCTTGGTTGGAAGTGACCACATGTGATATATCAAGGTTATATGTGTAAAATGACATGAAATATAGGCCAGGTTAATGTATTATAAAAGTAGGTCAAACACGAAGGTCAAGGTCACAAGGTCCAAGGTCATGGTCAAATGTGAAAGGTCTTGGTAGGAGGTGTCCATGTGTAAGATATCGAGACTGTAAAGGTAACAGGACATGAGATATAGGCCTAGTTTAAGTTTTTTAAAAGTAGGTCAAACGTCAAGGTCAAGGTCCAAGGTCATGGTCAAATGTGAAATGTCGTGGTTGGAAGTGACCATGTGTGAAATATCAATGCTGTATGTGTAAAATGACATAAAATATAGGCCAGGTTAATGTATTATAAAAGTAGGTCAAACACTAAGGTCAAGGTCACAAGGTCCAAGGTCATGGTCAAATGTGAAAGGTCTCGGTCATAGGTGTCCATGTGCCAAATATCAAGGCTGTATGTGTAAAAGGACATGATATATCAGCTAGGTTAAAATTTTATAAAAGTAGGTAAAAGTCCAAGGTCAAGGTCACAAGGTCCAGGGTCATTGTCAAATGTGAAAAGTCTTGGTAGGATGTGTCCATGTGTGAAATATCAAGGCTGTATGTGTAATAGCACATGAGATATAGGCCCAGTTTATTCTTTTTTAAAAGTAGGTCAAACTCCAAGGTCAGGGTCACAAGGTCCAAGGTCATAGTCATATGTGATAGGTCTTAGTCGGAGGTTTCCATGTGTCAAATATCAAGGCTGTATGTGTAAAAGGACATGATATATCGGCCAGGTTAAAGTTTTTAAAATGTAGGTCAAACTCCAATGTCAAGGTCACAAGGTCCAAGGTCATGGTCAATTGTGAAAGGTCTTGATAGGAGGTGTCCATGTATGAAATATCAAGGCTGTATGCGTAATAGGTAATGAGATATATGCTCGGTTTATTTTTTTTAAAGTAGGTCAAACTCCAAGGTCAAGGTCACAAGGTCCAAGGTCATGGTCAAATGTGAATGATGTTGATAGGAGGTATCTATGTGTGAGATTTCAAGTCTGTATGTGTAAAAATACATGAGATATAGGCAAGGTTAAGAATTAAGTGTGAAAATCAACAAAGGGCAATAACTCCAAGAAGTTGATCGGCAAGGTTATGGTTCTAGTGCACTGCACCTCTCCATAATAAGATCTATCCACCTGTAAAGTTTCATGATTCTACCTTACACACTTTTTGAGTTGTGCTCTGGACAAGAATCAAGTTATAAAATCAACAAAGGGCAATAACTCAAAAATTTTGATCGGCAGAGTTACGATTCTTGTGCACTGCACCTCTCCATTATGAGATCTATCCACCTGTAAAGTGTCATGATTCTACCTTATATACTTTTTGAGTTATGCTCCGGACAAGAATCAAGTTTGAAAATCAACAAAGGGCAATAACTCCAAAAATATGATCAGCAGATTTACGGTTCTTATGCACTGCACCTCTCCATAATGAGATCTATCCACCTGTAAAGTTTCATGATTCTTCCTAACATACTTTTTGAGTTATGCTCCGGACAAGAATCAAGTTTGAAAATCAACAAAGGGCAATAACTCCAAAAAATTGATCGGCAGAGTTACGGTTCTTGTGCACTGCACCTCTCCATGATGAGATCTATCCACCTGTGAAGTTTCATGATTCTACCTTTAATACTTTTCGAGTTATGCTCCGGACAAGGTTTGGTCTACGGACAGACCGACAGACATACGGACCGACCGACCGACCGACCTTCCGACCGACCGACACTTGCAAATCAATATACCCCCATTTTCTTCGAAAGGGGGCATAATACATTTAAACAATGCTGGTAGTAGAGTTATACTACCATGGGAAGTGCAAAATTTACCTTATGGATATCTGATAAACAGAATTGGAGAAGATTGTATCATTATGAGACAATTCTACATACAAAATTTCAAAAGCCTTACGCCAAACAGTTTAGGAGCAAAAGATTGTACTAGATTTCCTTCTTTGTCTCTATATGAAATTCGATACCCACAACATAAAATCAATTTTCCTTGTATCACAATGATTTAAAGTATTTTGGTAGACGACCTTGAGATGATTCGTCACACAAAATTTCAATGGCCTAGGCCAAATGGTTCAGGAGAAGATGATTGTACAAGATTTCCTTCTTTGTTTCTGTATGAAATTCTATACCCACAACATAGGGCCAATTTTCCTTTTATCACAATAATTTGAAGTATTTTGGTAGAGGGCCTTGAGATGATTCTACTCACAAAATTTCAAAGCTCTAGGCCAAACGGTTCAGGAGAAGATGATTGTACAAGATTTCCTTCTTTGTCTCTATATGAAATTCAATACCCACAACATAGGGCCAATTTCCTTGTATCACAATAATTTTAGGTATTTCTGTAAAGGGCCTTGAGATGATTCTACTCACAAAATTTCAAAGCTCTAGGCCAAACGGTTCAGGAGAAGAAGATTGTACAAGATTTCCCTCTTTGTCTCTAAATGAAATTCGATACCCACAACATAGGGCCAATTTTCCTTTTATCACAATAATATGAAGTATTTTGGTAAAGGGGCTTGAGACCATGCTACATACAAAATTTCAAGACTCTATGCCTTATAGTTTGGGAGAAGATTTTTTAGTAATTGTGGACGGACGGACAGACGGACAGACGGATGGATGGACAGACAGACGGACGACGGACGGTGAGCGATCACAATAGCTCACCCTCAGCACTTCGTGCTAAGGTGAGCTAAAAACCAACCATGTCCATCTAATGTGTTACGTCTGTCCACATTCTCTGCTTCAAACTGGTCCAGTATTTACAAAGTTATTGAAGATTTTCTGAAAATATTGTATCACGTGACTATCCACCGTGTTTGTGGTTATCACTTGTGCAGGTCCCGGGATATTCCCGTTGCTTCGGCTGGCAGAAAAGAGCAAGATCACCCTGCACATTGGTGCAGTCTCACCTCATTCTTAGACTATTCTACCCGATTGTATAAATTCAGCATGAAAAGGGTTTATTACAACTTGAGATCATAAAATACCTGTTTGTGTCTGTTCCTTTTCTCTTTTTTTCTTGTGTGTTAAAATCTTTCAACAACTTCTGATGTTCATCATAACATTCTTTTAACCTGCATAAAATACAATAATTGACATACTTTTGTACTTTCCTAGTAGTGTGTGTGGTCTAAATGTTAAGTGTGTGCCTTGCGACCAAGAGGTTCAGAATTAAGTCCCCAGTAGCAGAGGTAGTTCTTGGGACTTTTCATCAGCGCACTCATTCAGTGCAAGTAGTACTGATGTAGTGTCCAAGATTAGAAGCAGAATCACGAGGGATTGAAATAAGTTGTAAATATTTGCTTCCCTATCAATGTATTTAAATAAACATGTTCAAAGTAACGTCTAAAGAAATAGATAATCCTACTTGTCTACCATAGACCTATAAGTCAAAATGCCTTACAAGATTTCTGCATGTTAGTATTTTGAATTTGTCCTTGTTAAATTAAGATGCCTTTATACTTCATGTTCTCGACAATTGAGTGTACTGTAAAATGAACTCAAAGAATTTAGTCTAGGAGCCAGCTTTTACAAAGGGGGTTAAATTAAAAGTTCTTGCAACCGGTGCCCTATAAAAATTGGAGTGGTATTTTTCAATACGTTAGGGTCCCACGCTTTGGTTAAGGGTGGATGACATGCTTAAAAGTGGTAGGATTTTTTTTAAAATCAAGGTCAAAGGTCATTCGGTGCACTTTTCATACATACCTCCTAAAATACCCCATAACTTACTTATTTATTAAGCTAAATCAATTATTTTGGTATCAAAATAAAGCTGATAAATTGCACTTTGACATACATGAATAATAAACAGCTTTTTGATTTTGTGTTTTTGTGAATATTCATAAATATAGCAAAAATTGGCTAAAAATCACCAAAATAAGTTTTGTCTACTAGTGAAAAAATAAGTTTTTAAAATACAAAAGGTATGTTTGTGTGGTTGAAGTCATACTTAAAAAATGCCCAGAATCCTGTTCTTGAGTTATATGTATTTCTTCACAGAATTAGTCTTTAGCTTAGGCTTGTAGTCATAGCTAAAAAAGGGTGGGGTAAATTTTCCCAACAAGAGGGCCAAGATGGCCCTGTATCGCTCCACTGGCTTTTAGACATTTAGACTACTAAATTCTTCAAGGAATACAATAGAGGTCTATCCAAAGAAGATTCATGCTACGCCAGATTGAAATCCAATGAATGATTAAGGAGCAGAAATGTTTTTAAAATTTTCTTAAAATTACATTATGTTTCATATAGCGAAAAATAAGCCTAGCCCAAAGCGGCCAAGCTTTTCATCCCATCGTGAAGGAATTTGGAAAAGACTCATGCAAGGAAGATTCCTGTGAAGTTTGGTTGAAATTGGTCCTGCAGTTTTGGAGAAGAAGATTGTTTAACAATTTTTCGAAAATCCAATTTAATTAAATTTATTAAAATTTAGTTCTACACAGTTTTTTTTTTTTTTTGACGAATTTAGAGGAGATTCATGCAAGGAAGATTCGTGTGATGTTTGGTTAAAATTGGTCAAGTAGTTTTGGAAAAGAAGATTTTTCGAAAATTTAATTTAATTTAATTAATCAAAATTAAAGTTCTACAAAGAATTATTTTTTTGAAGGAATTAACCCATTACCACACAGTGACTCTTTTTGACTCCCTGCAGATTAATGGCTTTGGAAAACATTGTGGAAAATGAAGAAATTGCTTGTGACATGCAATTTCTTCATTTCCCACAATATTTTCTACACAAAATGACCAAAAAAGTTTAAAAATCATTGATTAGAAATTGTCGTCTGCAATGTCTTTGAATTTAGGCCAGTCTAAAATTTTGTTGTTTGGTAATGGGTTAAGAAGAGATTCATGCAAGGATCATTTCTGTAAAGTTTGGTTGAAATTGGTCCAGTAGTTTTGGAAAAGAAGAATTTTTAAAGATTTTTCGAAAATTTAATTCAATTAAATTGATTAAAATTTAAGTTATACACAGAATTTATCTTTTTGAAAGAATTAAGAAGAGAGTCATACAAGGAAGATTTCTGTGAAGTTTGGTTGAAATTGGTCCATTAGTTTTGGAGAAGAAGAATTTTTAAAGATTTTTCGAAAATTTAATCTAATTAAATTAATTAAAATTTAAGTTATACACTGAATTTATCTTTTTGAAGGAATTAAGAAGAGATTCATACAAGGAAGATTTCTGTGAAGTTTGGTTGAAATTGGTCTAGTAGTTTTGGAGAAGAAGAATTTTTAAAGATTTTTCGAAAATTTAAATCAATTAAATTAATTAAAATTCAAGTTCTGCATGGATTTTATTCTTTTGAAGGAATTTGGTAGAGATTCATGCAAGGAAGATTTCTGTGAAATTTGGTTGAAATTGGTCCAGTAGTTTTGGAGAGGAAGAATTTTTAAAGATTTTTCGAAATTTAAATCAATTAAATTAATTAAAATTCAAGTTCTGCATGGATTTTATTCTTTTGAAGGAATTTGGTAGAGATTTATGCAAGGATGATTCGTGTGAAGTTTGGTTGAAATTGGTCCAGTAGTTTTGGAGAAGAAGATGTTTGAAAATTGTTTACGCACGGACGGACGGACGGACGGACGGACGCACGCACGCACGACGGACACAGGGCCATGACATAAGCCCCGCTGGCCTTCGGCCAGTGGAGCTAAAAATTACAAAATATGCAAACATTAATGTAACAAAAAATGTTACACATAAATGTGATGTTTTAGTAGAAATTATGCTTTTGAAATCATATTTGCAGTGATCTGTAAAGCTTTTAATGCATATTCCTGGAAATAAAATAGAATTTTAAGAGCCAAAATAACAATTCAATAAAACAGCATGTGAGATGGATACAGATTATATCAACACCATAATGTCAAAGCAATGACTCTTAAAACGAATATTTATCAAGTATCTATGTACTAGAAATCGACAGCTGAAAATATTCCCTAGACCCGTGCCAGATTTTTTAGGAATCAGAACAACATGGGACGGTAAGAGTTTGCATTGTTGGGTAGTGCATTGCTTTTATAGAGCCAAAGGGAAAGGAATTTAGCGCTGGAACCAAATAGCTCATACACAAAATTTTGCGGTTCTATCATGTAATTTTACATATGATGAATAACACATCACTTGAAACACAGTTTACAATTTAAGCGAATAAAACAATATCTCTGGTATTACATACTTACGAGGGCTGATCAAAAAGTTCGTATAATATGTTCATTAAATCTTTATTAATGAAGCAAAACATTTCAATTTTTTATATTCTTTAGATTTATTTATTTCAAATATGTGTTGTAAGTTTCAATGAGATCGATGGAAAAATGATGTTGCTATGGCTCTTTCAAAATAGGAGGAATCGGATACCCGGAGCACGCCGTGACGTTAACGTCATTTTAGCAACGTCATTTGACGCTACATAATAGAAATCCTTATAGCACGTCATTACTGTTACTTTATATTTTGCAATTGTTATGTTCATTTTTCGAAATTATTTGGAATGTTACAAATATCCGCTTTTTAACGGATCAATCTGTAGATATAAGAGTCCTTGTACCAGATCTATTCAGTGAAAAAGAGGTATTTAGAGGCTTTTCTCACTAAATCGCAAACTTATCCGAAAGGTGTATTATTGTGTAAAATATACTATTTTCCATTCAAGATCACATTAACTTGCAACAGAATTAATATGTACAAAATGAAATTTATATAATCATAATATGAATTATTAGAATAAATAAATGAATAACGAAGAATAATTATTGCATTCGCGGGAATCCGAATTAAAGATTGGTTTCTAATAGGCCCTATTTGATCATTAATTGGTGTTCCTCATCCTCCCTAACCTAAGCAAAGCACAAATACATTGTACATTAAATTCACATATCAACCTACTCATATTAACATAGATTTCGATATTCTGATATATAAAACACCGTTTTAATATCTAATGCATTCTCTAATATACATGTAGCGACGGGTTTTTCTATACGACGTCGTTGACGAACGTCGGAATTTATTTACGCAATTCTTGCGTGTTCACTCATTTGGGTTATCTTATCGATTCTCTATCTCATTTATATAAACAAGACATTTTTACAGACTATGATTTGTTCATAATTTTAGCCTTGCAATATTGCTTAAATTAACTACATTTGGTTTTGTGTATGAACCGAAAATAGCAAAACTAATTTGAACAACAGATTTCCTGTACTTCGCGAACTGTCTTTTTCTCGCTTTTTTTCACGTCGGCCCGTCTCACCATATCCCTCTCTTCATCATTGTTTTACAACATTGAGCCTTGAAATTTTACCAAGTATCTGATATGATGTCTTACCTCTAGTAGATAAAATATCGGAAGTTTTGCTTGTGCACGTTTTGAAAAATAATCGTTTTGCTGAGCTTTACAACTATGATTTTACGGAGTGCTCCGGGTTAGCGTTCCTTGTCCCCTTTAAGGGTCGAGAAAATGTCGTTATAACAATTTTGCACTTATGACATTTCAACAGAGAGTCATTGATATAATAAAATTACATATGTGAAAAAATGAATGCAATCGAATGAAAGGCAAAAAAGTTATGATGAAATTATACGAACTTTTTGATCAGCCCTCGTATTAGGGATATATCTTTTTTTTTTTCAAAATCATCTTTGTGTTTTGTCAAAAATGGCCAACTAAATTCAAGTTGACCATGTATATGTCGAAAATTTAATATAGATAAAAATAAGACCACAAATTAGTCATTTTGATGACCCCTATCGATAGATCGATAGCATAATGTTTTACTGTTGTCGGTCTGTCTGTCCGTCCGTCCATCCAGCCATCTGTCCGTCCGTCAGTTTGAAACTTAACATGAAAACTTAACCTTGGCCTTTTCTCCAAAAATATTCCACATGCAAAGCTCAAATTTGGTATGTAACCTTCTTTCAATGAGATTTATCTGTTCCATGCAATATGAACTTCCTCAAGGTTATCCATTAACCCTTATCAACCCTTAACCTAAAATCTTAAAATTAAAACTAATTAACGTGAAAACTTAACATTGGCCTTTTCTCCAAAAGTATTTCACACACAAAGCTCAAATTTGGTATGTAACCTTCTTTTAGTAATATCTATCTGTTCCATGCAATATGACCTTCCTGAAGCTCATCCATTAACCCTTATCAACCATTTACTTAAAAGCTTAACATGAAAACTTATCATTGGCCTTTTCAGAGGCATTCGTGCTTCACAAACACATCTTGTTTCAAGATTGGGCTAAATTATATATGAATTCTTGAGAGATAGCCAGTGATGTGCATTTTAGAAAGTAAGACCAATATAAAGAGTTTTATTTGTCAAATGATGACCGAAATGTCTTCAGCATGATAGTTGCGTAAAGCAGAATTCGTGCATAAACTCATTGTTTTGTTCATTTTATGTATCTTGTATACTAATACTAAATATAATGTTCTTATATTCAACACTATCCTCATCATCATGATCACCATCATCATCAACAGCAACAACAACAAAAACAACAAGACACATGAAGCAATAACCAGATTTTTAATATCCATAGCTACCATATACTAAACACTTCAATACACTTTACTCGGGCCATATTATACTAATCATTATCACTGTCTAATGCACCAAGATACGTCTATTTATACACAGTTCTGACTCACAAACACATGCATTAGTGCATAAAAGATATTCTCTTTGACACTTACACCTTTGCGTGTGGCAGTCAGTTTAACAGGAGCATTTTGTGATGTCAATCAAAGCTAGAGGTGCAGGATCTTTACGCATTCTTACAGGAACTAAATTGCTGTTGTCATTAACATTGATATTTTCTCCAAAAGTATTCAACATAAAAAGCTCATTTGGTTTGTATGAGGGCTGTTGATAAAGTATCCGGAATTATGTCATAACTTTTTCATGTACTAACTGTTAGGATATTTTCAAAACTTAAAATTTAGGAAATTATGCTTTTGATCCAGCAACAAAATCTAAGTTTTTGCATTAAATGTGCATTCTACAGTTGTTATGGCAACGTAGGGTCATATTGAGCGGCGCAACTAAGGTCTGAGATAGATACGTCAGGAACGTCTGTCTTACCGTCTGTCTGTCCAGATTGTCAGGTATATTTTTGTAGGGTTAGAGCTATAACAACCGTAGGTCCGAAGATTTCCACTTTTTTATACCAAAAGCTTCTCTGTGTCTACTCAAATATGTATTAGTCGTGAATCAATAAACAAAGTTATGTTATCATGATGGGATTGTGAAGGATGGATCAACAACTGTGGTATCTTTATTTTCTACTATTTACTTGTAACATAATGTCATATGGGTATGTTCAAAAATAATGAAGCAAGTTTTTATTTTTTTGATGAATTTTAGATGCTAAAATAGAACAAAATCTTTGTTTGCATCGTGAAAGAAAATGGTTCAAATTTGATAAATTACTAGGGCCGTGATGATAAGTGCAAACATAAATTCACAACTAAGGCTTTGATATAAAACTTTTAGTTAAATTTTGTGAAAAAATGACAGTATTTGGTACTTTATAAACACCAAATAAAACATTTAATCAGTGTTCTTTCATTATTTCAAATGAAAACGGGTATTAATCAAAGCTTGCAATGCCAAAAAATATTGCGTACCTATAAAATTTTTTGAAAAATTGAGATTTTTAACTTTTTTTACCTACTTTTTTCAAATGTGCACCTCTAAAAGTTTTGTTTATGTTTGTCTAGAGTGGAGAAAGATTAAAAAACTCAATGTTTACAAGAAATTATTATATTCCTAAACTTAAGACGAAGTTTCATAAGTGTATGTCAAAAGTTGCCTCAGATATTGCTTGTTAAAAATGGTGCATAAACTGGAGATATTTCGTACACTTGGGACAATTAATCAAGATAAGAACAAAGATTTAAAAATTATACATATACAAACAACTATAACACACAAAATTGATATTATTTACACTTAGCATTAAATAGCTATGTTCCCATTTTCAAATAATGGAACTAGCAGTTGTGCGAGGAAACCTTAGAACTAATAACAAGAGCATCATGTTTTCTTGAAAATTCAAGAATGTATTCATCTTTCACTAAAGCTGCAATCAGCAATGAAAGTGTAAATTTGAAAGTGTTTACTCATCTTTATCGTTACTATGCTAAAACAATTAAACAAAAGGAAATCTTAAATTATTTTTTCAAGAATAAATAAACCATTTTTGTACACTTGGGACATTCTATGTATGGAAAAGCATAAAACACATTATTTAAAACTAATTGTATTATACTTTTGTAATTTAAAATATCTCTGACAATAATACAGATAGACTTACATAAACATGGAATAGTGCTTTTTAATTCACTTTTGAAACATTAGGATGTATTAATCGTATCATGAGAAAATTTACTAAAACAAAGGCACAGACCATCCATGAAATAATTGCCTGACTGACTAATGAGCACCTTTGCTTAAAATTTGTTTCTTATTAGATAGCACTTACTTCACTATCCCTCTTTTCTCATTGATCTGACCCTTCTAAACCTCTTCCCTAAAAATTGCTGTACAGCCTGGATTGTGTCCAATGTGGTAGGAAACCCAGACTGCAAGTTCTCTCTCAAATATCACATGACCAAGACTAAAATTCACAAATTTTTCACAATTTCCTGTTTCTTTTGACTTCATGTTTCACCTAAAACTCTTTTGTCCCTTAATAAGATATTCAATCAGCATCCATCAATAGATTTGAGTATAAGATATTTAACAGGACCTTGCAAACAGTTCTAAAAGTAAATGCAAATCCACATTATTCTCTGTATGCTTGGCAAAAGGTGTATTGACCAATTACATGTCAATGTTCACATCAAATGAGGTGCATCTCTGAACTGATTCCCCTGAGCTTGATTCCTATCCCTGGAAAAGTTCTGGTTGTTTGACAATCACAACAATTATTGCCATGGACTTGAGGTATGTTTGTCAAATTGATCTTGGAATGCTAGGTTAAGACCGCTTTGGAGTGTAAAAGTGGAAAACATATCTGTTGTATTTTGCTCTAAAACATAGAGATTGTTTTATTTACTAGTTAGAACTGCACATGTCAGACTATTCTAACTAGTATCCACAATTTACTAAAACAAAATATTGTTATTATTTTTAAAATTTAAGACTGAAAATTTCATTTTTTCAACCAAATAAATTCCAATTATACTTGCAAAGGCATGTTTTTTTTTTAATGTGAATAGGGTTTTGAAAACATCTACATATTTTTATTCTAAACAAAGATTGAGGTATACAGAACCAAACTGTTATATAGCAGCTCTTAAATGTAGACATCTTAA
The DNA here is from genome assembly GCA_963680895.1 of Fragum sueziense. Classification (NCBI taxonomy): domain Eukaryota; kingdom Metazoa; phylum Mollusca; class Bivalvia; order Cardiida; family Cardiidae; genus Fragum; species Fragum sueziense. The sequence continues at coordinate 1,035,498 of OY804593.1, read as the reverse complement.
ATTATGATAATATCAATTGTTTTCACAGAAGTATGCAATTTTGGGAGCTAAAAAAGAAAATACATTGACAAGTTGTTGTAATTATACCGAATTCTGATTTTTTGTCCCAAGTGTACAACAGTTAATAACCTTTATCAGTATCATATAAATGCAAGATATTTATGTATTCTGTTGACAAACTGATATAATTTGGGGAAGAAAATGTTGTTTTTCTGTGATGGACACTTTCTTTAGTCAAATATCGTTAATTTAAGATACTTCTGAACTATTTTACCTCATACTTGAAATATCAGTTCAAGATGTTTCAGCAATAAAAATTATCAAGTAACCAGAAATGACAAAAATTACTGTTTGATGTGTAATTTTGTTCATTTCTGTTTATTTGTTAAAATATGTGTGCCTGAAGCTTATATATTTAGAAATTAGAAGCTGTCAATCAAATCCGTACACTTGGGACAACACAAGATAGAATCTTGGACGAAAAATACAGGCCACTATGGCATCAGGGTTTATTACAACTTGTTCTGGGTGACCATATTGTGATTTTAAAAGTGTGAAACTTAAAATAAATCAATCCTTGAAAAAAATATCTGAAATTTAGAGCAAAATGTACACTTGGGACAAATTCAGACTCCATAAGGTATATAACTTATATTTATTGACTGTTACAGAGTATCACACCAAAACTTGGAAAACCTTGAAGAATAAACATGTGTCTGCTGAAATGTGCAATTTGTTCATGTAAATATTCAATCACATTGTATTACTGCATCTTTATTTGTAGACAATGACAAAATTTATGGTATGAAAATGACAAGCACCTCCGTGCTTCAAACCTGTATAATAAGAAAACGAAATGCCAACAACTTTGAAATTCCATTTTTCTGAACCTTAATATATCTGCCTACTTGATAAATAATGATAATTTTGAGAAATCCTTCACCTTAAAGTATAGTGTAGCCTTGAAGTTAAGGCTCAAGTTAAAATGTCACGCAAAAACCGTACACTTGGGACATTTTTGGGGTGTTTTTTCGGAATATCTTTTTACCTAAATGAGATATCACGATGAAACTTTGCATTCAACTTTGCCTCATGAAAATACATCTTTTAGACCTAAAATCTATTCTATAAAGCCTCATGCTAAAGAAATATATGGATGTTTTACTTTTGCTTCATTATTTTTGAACATACCCATATGCAATGAATGATTTGCATAATAAAAGATATAGGGACTATTTGGTTCAATTTCTTGTACAATTAAAGCTTACTGGGTCACAAAATTAATTAAAAGACCAGATACTCTGTTGTCCCTTTTGAAGGCATGTACATAAACGAATATACTGTACTAACATGTTCATGGTTACTTTTGGAGACCTTCATAACCACACATCATAACAACCAGATTCCAGACTGATGATAGTGATATGTATTCACAGTATGCAATATTCTGTTCCTAATTACATTTTATGTATACATGTTCAAATGTTCGCTACCAGGTGTAAGCATTGTAATGACGGCAGTTTCGTAATTATCTTTAAAGAGACCCATGCTAGGTTGCCCATGCTAGGTTGTCGGGCATACAAACATATATGAAATATGTTCACGAAATATTGTATGGAATGGTCGACCTGGGTAGCTAGATCATTTCTGCACAAGGAAATTTCAAATAAAGTTCATTTAGTTCTTCTAAATTAAGTCTGTTCTTCTAAATAAAGTGTAAATAATAAACTTACCCGCACTTTATATTTATATTTATAGAAACATTTATGTGTCACTGAACCTTGATAGTGAAAAATTTAGTTCCAGAGCTAAAATTGCTTTCCTTTTGGCTCTATAAAAGCAATGCACTACACAACAAAGCAAATTCTGGCTGTCCCCATGTCGTTCTGATTCCTGAAAATCTGACATGGGTCTAATGTCATATGCCCGTAAGATAGAAAGAGGAATATGTTCAGCTGTCGATTATGCTAATTTGAGTCTTGCTTTAAAAAAATTGTTGATGATTGATAAATATTTGTTTTAAGAGTAATTTCTTTGACATTATGATGTTGATATAATCTGTATCCATCTCACATGCTGTTTTGATGAATTGTTATTTTGGCTCTTAAAATTCTAATTAATTTCCAGGAATATGTATTAAAAGCTTTACAAATCAGTGCACATATGATTTCAAAAGCATAATTTCTACTAAAACATCACATTTATGTGTAAGATTTTTTGTTACATCAATGTTTGCATATTTTGTAATTTTTGGGAAAATTTACCCACCCACTTTTAGCTATGACTACAAGCCTAAGCTAAAGACTAATTCTGTGAAGAAATACATATAACTCAAGAACAGGTTTCTGGGCAATTTTTAAGTATGACTTCAACCACACAAACATACCTTTTGTATTTTAAAAACTTTTTTTTTTTCATTTGTAGACAAAACTTATTTTGGTGATCTTTAGCCAATTTTTGCTATATTTATGAATATTCACAAAAATACAAAATCAAAAAGCTTTTTATTATTCATGTATGTCAAAGTGCAATTTATCAGCTTTATTTTGATACCAAAATAATTGTTTTAGCTTAATAAATGAGTAAGTTATGGGGTATTTTAGGAGGTATGTATGAAAAGTGCACCGAATGACCTTTGACCTTGATTTTAAAAAAATCCTACAACTTTTAAGCATGTCATCCACCCTTAACCAAAGCATGGGACCCTAATATATTGAAAAATACCACTCCAATTTTTATAGGGCACCGGTTGCAAGAAAAGTTCCATACCAGGACCTGGCTCCTAGACTAATTTGCGTGTTTTGTCAAAACCTTGGTAATGTTTACTTAATAAGGCTTTCAGCAAATGCATGTCTACCACTATTGTCCAGTAACATCCCTCAACACATTCACACTGAGTGACAGTTTTTGTCATCCTCAAAGAAAGGGCATGGGAAAACATTGAGGAAAATTAAGAAATTTCTCCTTTTACCTCAATATTTTCTGTGCTATATATTGTACACAAATCCTAACATCCTTAACATTGGTTTTGTCATTTTGCAGCAAGTTCTAATTGAAACAGTCCAACATTTTACCGTTTTGAAAAATAGTTAAATACTCACTGTAATATACTTAAGCCAAAGTCTTCCAGGAACTCAAGTCGTCTCTGAGACATTTTTATCTTGATGGTTAGTGACAGCTGATCAGTATTTATAGCTTTAGAAAAAATCTCTAGAGCACTGAGAACGTTCACTGGTTGCTTCTGATATTCCATGTCTAATAGTTGAATATACAGCTTCTCATTTGTCTGCAATGTTTTGTTAGATTAAATAAATTTCAATTCATATATCGCTGCTTTTCAATGAAAACCTCGTAACTGCAGCTTAAAACAATCTGCAGTTACAAGGTCTTCATTGGAAAGCAACAATATACCTCATAATAAGTCATTGTACATGTAGATAATAGTTAAAATTCTACAGCATGAAATTCAAGCTTTGCTGTGTCTGCTCATAATCAATTCCTGGTTTTGATGTATCTATTAAAGCCAAGTTAATCATTAACAGAAAGTATAAACAGATAATAAACTGCATTTCCTCCTTTTCCAGCACTTATTCTTTACTGTAACTCTTAATTTTGCCATTTCTTTGTATAATTTACACTTTTGTATTGTCACATATCTTGATTTAATCATCTGCCCATTTTTTTAAATTTCAAGAAGAGAAATTCCCTTACTCAAAGCACAATCAGTCTTAAACATAATGAGGAATTCATGAAAAAAATATTTTTTGTCAATCCTTATCAGAATACAAAGTATTCCTTCCATCATTACAATGAAACAAAACAATTCATACAACTTTGGACGTCATCTGTGGCAATGGCAAATGAAGATGGTATCTTGACTTTAAAATCCATATATCTTCATCAATTTCTGGGCATCATCCATGGCAATAGAAATTGACGCCAAAAATTGCATGAAATGTTGTATCTAATGATGGATGGAATTCTCTCAGAAAATAACATGGAACATCATTTTCTCAGTTTTCTTTCTCTTCCTCATCAATTCAATTAAGCCACAGTTTGGGAAAAGCTCTCAAGGCATTCAAGACCAACATAGAATCAGATCAACCTACACCTTCTTAACACATTTTGATCAAGATCAATATTATTCCCTATCAGCTACTTCAAGACATAACAGCATCTGTCATCAACATGGATCCTGATCAGATTAGAATGCTATAAGACACAAGTTGATCTGGAAACGAAAAGGTCTCAAATGCTAGAGCAACCCTTTCTCAAGTTCTCAACTAAAGGTATTCATCATTCTAACTTACCGGATCTTTATCTATGGCTTCCATTAAAATAGCTTTAGCCTTCATTTCATCTCCTTGTATCTGAAAAATTGTCAAAACAAATCTTTGACTCTTTCAGAATGACAATGATACATCAAACATATATTTTTCATGCATTTTCGATATTGTTTAATCTTTGGCTAATTTGAAAAAACTTTAGGCTGTTCCAATTTGAAAGCTTCTGCAGATGACGAACTCGATGTTACATTATCTTTATTCAAACCAGGTCATGAGGTATATAAAATGTACAGCAGAATAAACAATAAACATTGAATTTGTGTACAATGTTCAGCAAAACAAGAGCTGTCCGAAGACAGCGCGCTCGACTTTCTAAGTTGCTTAGTATAAAGGGGGCATAACTCCAAATGTAGTGGAATCAGGGTCATGGGCCCTGATAGTAATGTAGAGGGTGTGATGGTGAATAAGTATTCCAAGTTTGGGTTGAATCCCTTTGATAGTATGGAAGTTATTGATGTTTGAAAAAACTTTAACGCCAACGCCAACACCAACGCCAACGCCCGGGTGACAGTATAAGCTCTCATTTTCTTCGAAAAGTCCAGCTAAAAATATGGAGGCCAGAGGAGAAATGCTGATTAATGTCTCAATGTTTTCCTAATCCTTCTCTATCAGGCATGTCAAAACCAGGTCTTGTTTGAACCAGACATAGTTTTGTAAATTTAGGTGTTGTTAATCTTGGCAATTACTCTCTCATGATCTAGTTAAAGTGACATTTCACATTTATTTCATTTTTTAAAAGTATGTCCTGATGCAAAGATTGCTTATTCTAATGCATAGAAATGCTATCAGTTTTTTGAAGTTGTTATTTATAAGCGAAAAATATGCCTTTAAAGTTGAGACAGAAATGACAAATTCTATATAAATCTTAACTGTTGTCCACAACAATTTGTTTAATTTCAGCACAAAAATATATATTTCTCGTAAACGGTTCAATATTTTGACTTGAAATTTTCAGATTTTTCATAAGAAAATGTGCGCTTTCAGATAGAATAAAAGTAAAATTTGTGTAAAAATAATTGTGAAATGCAACTTTAAACATAGCTGATTACAGTTCAATTAAGACATTCAAAGTACTGTAAAAGTCTATTTATTCGCTAGGACTTAATTTTCGCAAATTTTCGCAAGTAGGCTATCTCGCGAATTCATCAATTTCGTGAATATATCAGTCTCAGATTGCCGGAGATTGCCGATGGTTCTTCGGAATCCGGAACATTCCTAAATTTTATATGTTCATTAAAACACTTCAAATCGGAAATTTTAATCGTTACCCACCTTTCAATGTATGAACAATGCAATTAACATCATGTTATATAATTATGATGATATACATTGTACATGATTACAAATACAAAGTATAAATGTTACATGTGTTTTTCTAGAATATGGTCGTAAAAGGGTGACCTTTTTATCATTTACAATTCAGAAGTACAGCACATTTAATGGAACAAGAGTGCCACAATATACGCCGCTCCAGAGACTAAGTTTTAAGGGGGCATAACTCAGGCAAAAATCAATGAACCATAAAATCCTTCCTTCATGCACATCTACCAATTGAGGTGATAACATTGGCCAAGTTTCAAGAAGATCCAGCCAGAAACTTAGGAGGAGTTGCGTTGACAAGAAAAGTGGACGGACGTACGGACGGATGGACGGACAGACAGAGAAGATGACGCCAATATACGTCCGCCTCCGGCGGCGTATAAAAATGAAGCAGTTATGTTCTTATGTTATTCACTTTTTGTCATACATGTAGGGACAATACATGTATTGTCCTTTTAACAGTTACATATGAAAAGGTGTGAAAACAACTATATAGAGAAGACAGGTGTGATAAACATTTTGTCGCTTGTGTATTTATTGGGGTTAAACGGACATGTACGGAATATAACGAAGCGAATATTTCCGGAAAACAGCGGAAATACCCGAGCTTTACATCAAACATGCGCCAATTTATAAACTCGCGAAAAAATCCCAGACAACGAAATCGCCAAATGTTGAGCTCGCAAAAATAAAGACTTTTACAGTACCTCTTACTTATAATTTTTTATCTTGTGATGTACAAAATTTGTCCTATGCTGATTGGTTGAATCCTAAGAATGAATGTCAAATATTTCTCACCTTAAACAAATATCTGGCATATTTTATAACATAGAATGTTCTTATATTAATCTCAGTGGCTTTTTCAATGTAATCTTGGAAGAGTATTTCTGTTTTCTCCCTGTTGCCAATTCGTCGTTCCAGACTTATTCGTCTCATGGCAATCATCACCATACCAGGAACCACTACATCTAGATTAGCAAGTATCTGCCACGCATCATTGTGTTTACCTGTAGAAAAACAGAGGAACCTGACAAAATGCAAAACAACAAATAAGAGGGGGTTGAGGCATTCTAAATTTGTTATTTTAACCCTCTCCCAAAACAAGACATGATTTTGACGTCCCTAGTGAAATAGGCTTGGGAAAACATTGCCACAAAAGAAGAAACTGATGATGACCAGCAGTTTCTCCTTTTGTCTCAATATTTTCTAAGCCAAATTTCACTAAAATTCTATCTTTGATAACGTCTGTTTTGTCATTTGTGGCAGTTTTTGAAGTGGATCCCCCTAAAGTTTGGCGTAAAATCCAAACCCTACTAACTGGGCACTTATTTGAATCAACAAATTTTTTAAAAGCATTGATTTGAAAGAGTTAACAAAATTTCAAATCAAAGTAACAAGCACAGTATCAACTTTGTCAATAAGTAAGATTTAATTCAATACATTTGTGACCATTTGTAAGGCACGTTTTTTGTTTTATAAATTTATTTTTTTCTCATATATTTTGAATGATAAATCAACAACACTATTTTAATTTACCTTGTCTCTCTTCAAAAGCTGCCCATGCCATATGAATATAAGGTTTTTTAGGAAGGTGGATTCTGCAGGCTCTTCTATATACATTTCTTACAGCTTCATAACCCAGATCTTCTGCTTCTTTTATTTCCTGCAAAATGTAGGCACATTTTTATTTACGAGTCATGTTGGTCTTATACCAAAAAACATCTTAGAGATACAGGTAAGGGAAAGTGATGTTTTTTTAATTGTACATGAATCAAACCCTATGTTGCGGGTACTCAAATGAGAAACCATATCATAGGATTTGGAATTGAATTAACCCTATCCCAAACGACAAAAAATTGAAAGCTGCTGTAGACAACAAAATATATGTCAACAAAGATATGGATTGGGCAAAATATAGAGCAGAAAATATTGAGGCAAAAGGAGAAACTGCTGGTTAACAGCAGTTTCTTTTTTTGTTTCAATGTTTTCCCAAGCATTTTCTATTAGGGACGTCAAAACCAGGTATTGTTTGGAAAAGGATTAACAAAGTTAGAATGCCATCATACTCACTGATCAGTAACTCTGTAAAATATTGCTTTTTTAGTAAGAGTTCCGAATATTCTATCCAACAAAGAATCAGATGCATGAATTGATAGTCTCCAATGTTACCCACTGAGGTATGTTTGTTTTTGTAGTACTTTTATTAATCCATTACCAGATGGCAAAATATTGAAGATTCCACTTTGAAAGGTGTCACAAACGATAATATCGAGTTGGTGACATTTCCAACATCTTTCCATTTTAGTTCAAGAAACCTTGTGAACAAGATGATTTGTGAAAAATGAATGCATCCCCAAATGGCCAATGTTAAATTTTCGGATAGAAAGGAGGACTGACATAGACAGACAGACACAAGAAAAAAAATATGCCCCCGATTTTTCAAAATGGGGGCATAAAAAGGAAGAAATCTCTTGTTACTAACTAGACAGTCCTGGCGGCCTGGAAGCGCTCCACAGGCCTGATTGTCTTGTTGAATGCAATTTCAAAGATTCAGGTTGCGCAAACAAGCAAATGCATGACCAAGCTGAAATCTACGAGCAAGTAAGATCATATGGTCAGTAAGATTTCTGTGAAAGTTATGTATTGATTAGTTAATACTAATGGTTGTAAAAGTGAAAATAAAGCCAACAAGAGGGCCAAGATGGCCCTGCATCGCTCCACTGGCTTTTAGACAGTTAGACTACGAACTTCTTCATGGAATACAATAGAGGTCTATTCCAAGAAGATTCATGCTACACAAGAATGAAATCCAATAAGTGATTAAGGAGCAGAAATGTTTTTAAAATTTTCTTAAAATTACACTGTTTCATATAGCGAAAAAAAAAAGCCTAGAGCACAACGGCCAAGCTTTTCATCCGATAGTGAAGGAATTTGGAAGAGATTCATAAAAGGAAGATTCCTGTGAAGTTTGGTTGAAATTGGTCCTGTAGTTTTGGAGAAGAAGATTGTTTAACAATTTTTCGAAAATTCAATTTAATTAAATTTATTAAAATTTAAGTTCTACACAGAAATTATTTTTTTTAAGGAATTCAGAGGAGAAAAATGCAAGGAAGATTCGTGTGAAGTTTGGTTAAAATTGGTCCTGTAGTTTTGGAAAAGAAGATTTTTCGAAAATTTAATTTAATTTAATTAATCAAAATTTAAGTTCTACATAGAATTTTTTTTTTGAAGGAATTAAGAAGAGATTAATGCAAGGAACATTTCTGTAAAGTTTGGTCGAAATTGGTCCTGTAGTTTTGTAGAAGAAGAATTTTTAAAGATTTTTCGAAAATTTAATTTAATTAAATTAATTGAAATCTAAGTTCTACATAGAATTTATTTTTTTGAAGGATTAAGAAGAGATTAATGCAAGGAACATTTCTGTAAAGTTTGGTTGAAATTGGTCCTGTTGTTTTGGAGAAGAAATTTTTTTAAAGGTTTTTCGAAAATTTAAACCAATTAAATTATTTAAAATTCAAGTTCTAAGCGGATTTTATTATTTTGAAGGAATTTACGAGAGATTCATGCAAGGAAGATTTCTGTGAAGTTTGGTTGAAATTGGTCCAGTGGTTTTGGAGAAGAAGAATTTTTAAAGATTTTTCGAAAAATTAAATTCAATTAAATTAATTTAATTTCAAGTTCTACATAGATTTTATTCTTATGAAGGAATTTGGTAGAAATTCATGCAAGGATGATTCGTGTGAAGTTTGGTTGAAATTGGTCCAGTAGTTTTGGAGAAGAAGAATTTTTAAAGATTTTTCAAAAATTTAAATCAAATTAATGAATTAAAATTCAAGTTCTGCACGAATTTTATTCTTTTGAAGGAATTTGTTAGAGATTCGTGCAAGGAAGATGTCTGTGAAGTTTGGTTGAAATTGGTCCAGTAGTTTTGGAGAAGAAGATATTTAAAAGATTTTTCGAAAATTTAAATTAATTAATTTAATTAAAGTTCAAGCTCTAAACGGAATTTTATTTATTGAAGGAATTTGAAAAAGGTTCATGCAAGGAAGATTCCTGTGAAGTTTGGTTGAAATTGGTCCAGTAGTTTTGGAGAAGAAGATTTTTAAAAGATTTTTCGAAAATTTAAATTAATTAATTTAATAAAAATTCAAGTTCTACACGGAATTTAATTTTTTGAAGGAATTTGGAAAAGGTTCATGCAAGGAAGATTCCTGTGAAGTTTGGTTGAAATTGGTCCAGTAGTTTTGGAGAAGATGATGTTTAAAGAAAAAGTTGACGCACGGACGGACGGACGCACGCACGACGGACACAGGGCCATGACATAAGCCCCGCTGGCCTTCGGCCAGTGGAGCTAAAAATGGCAATTTTGTCAATAACAAGAGCACATAACTCATATAAAATTCAGATCAAGCTGAAAATTATACAAAGGCAAGATCTTATGGTCACCAACATTCTGTTCAAGTTTCCTCTTGATTGACCAATATTTGTAGATGCTAGAGTGAAAACAAAGTCAAAATAGAGTCGAAAATGGCAATTTTGTCAATTTCAAGGGCACATAACTCATGATGTAAAATTCAGATCAAACTGAAAATTATGCCAAGGCAAGATCTTATGGTAACCATCATTCTGTACAAGTTTTGTCTTGATTGACCAGTATTTGTAGTTTCTAGAGTGAAAACAAAGTCAAAATAGAGTCGAAAATTACAATTTCGTCAATTTCAAGGGCACATAACTCATGATGTAAAATTAAGATCAAGCTGAAAATTACACCAAGGCAAGATCTTATGGTCACCAACAATATGTACAAGTTTTGTCTTGATTGACCAATATTTGTAGTTGCTAGAGTACAATCAAAGTCAAAATAGAGCCGAAAACGGCAATTTTGTCAATTTCAAGGGCACATAACTCATGATGTAAAATTCAGATCAAGCTGAAAATTATAACAAGGCAAGATCTTATAGTCACCAACATTCTGTTTCAGTTTTGTCTTGATTGGTTAATATTTGAGGATTTTAGAGTAAAATTAAAGTCAAAACCAGCTATTTTTGACATTCAAGGGCAGATAACTCGGGTTATTCTGATTCAATCCAAATTCTTTGAAGGAATCTGAGAGAGGGTCAGCCAAGGATCATTCTTGTGAAGTTTGATTGAAATCCATCTGGTAGTTTCTGAGAAGAAGATTTTTAAAGAAAAAGTTTACGGACGGACGGACGGACGTACCCATGAGAGGGTACTTGTGCAAAAAGTGACTTGAGGGTTGCATTTCTGTACAAATGGTATTTCTGAGGTTCAGATTTCTTGTCAATATTGTGAGGATATTTTGGTCATGACAGAAATGGTATTTATGAGGTTCAGATTTCTTGTCCATATTGAGAGGATATTTGGTCATGAATTGCGTATAGATATAAACAGCATATCCAACTTCTTGTGATGGTGTTTACGGTCACTTTAACAGTATTTCAGTTTGTTTGTTTTGATGGCATTTATCATTTGTTTGACATTATTTCAGTCATATAAGCAATGTACAGGTAATTGCAGTGGGTCCTATGTACAAGGCACCAACCCACCCTTGTGGAACCCAACCTTACCATAAGCCAGCTTGATGGCTTCCACACATAAAAAATATGAAAGTCCAGACCTGCCTAGGATTCGAACCCACAGCGGTGAGGGGCCCCGATAGATTTGCAGTTCATGAGGATCCCTAAAATTTAGTCGTATAAGCAATGTCTATATAATTTCAGGGGGAGGGAGACTCTAAAGGCACAGGAGCCATTCAGTTAAACCCTACTTACAACAAACCAGCTGGAAGGCTTCCTCCTGTCAGATTTAAAGCTAAAACAGACATTTTCAACCACCAAGAGCAGATTTCTAATTGCTGAATTCCACCACTGTTTCTTTCGTTGTTTTTTTTCATGGTGTTTTCTGCCGTTTTTGAACAATTTTTCAGTTATATCATGGCAACATTTCACTTATTCATGCCTCCTGTCTACCAGTACTAGGCTAGGCTCTGAAGTGCATTGCCCAAATACACTCCTGTGAGACTAAGCGGCTAGGGCGGGATTCAAACCAGTGCCCTTCAGTCACCCTAACCACTGAGCCACAGAGGACCCTACCACTATTTCTTAACACTAAGTAATACATTTATTAAATTCTTTATTCAGGTTTAAATTTATTATGGTACTCTTGTAAATTAATATGAAATCAAACTATGCATTTATGCAATACCACACAAACAAGAATGGTGGAAAATAAGTTTTACTTAGCGACAAGAATATGTACTCACAAAGGGGTACTTGTGGGGAGCATCCATTGTGAGGTGCAGTTCCGTACATTTAGTACTTCTGTGTAGCATCAGATTTGGCCATACTGTGAGGATTTTTGTCCATTTTGTGCAAAACCTTGTCTGTAACAAGAAAACTTTGGCCAACAAATGTAACTATTAATAAACAAATGCATCCCACCATTCTGAGAAAACAAACAAGTGACTCTGTCACATAAACTCTCAAAGGAGAATTAGTAAAACATGTTCATTGACCAATGAAATACACATATTCAAACAATGCCATTTTACAAGAGGCTTTCAAAAGCTTAATGATTAGTCAGATAAATAGAATATCTTTTTTCTTTGTTGTAAAATGTCAAACAAAGGTCAAAGTCGAAAGGCCAAGGGGGTCATTACTCCTGAGGTCAAGACATGGTCCCTTCCGAACTTTTGGAGGTATCCATATGTGAAAAGTCTATGCTCCAATTGACCAAACACCGATTGTCAATCAAAAACATTGATAAGCCAATGGACGAAAATTGTCACACACCAACTCTTTGTCTTAAATTCTTCATTGCTACGTCACGTGATATTGTATCGATCTATCAACTGTCAATCAAAACAATTGACATGCCAATGAACGATCAGGAAAATGCCACACTTCCGTTGTTTGTATTAGATTCTATATTGGGTGGAGCGATCTATGAATTGGCGTTTGGTAAATTCTAATATAGTATGCCTTACCTGTCCCTAATATTATGTTTATTGGGTCAGACACAAAAACATAATGGAGCAGAAATCATATTTTCAATAAAGAAGAATCTATTATCTTAATCTGAAAATAAAACAATTTTCCATAACCTTGGGGTTATTTAAGTTTTACATGGGCAGTTGCCAGGGACTATAATCCTAGTCGTCTGTATCACTTTACAACTTTGAAATCTGATAGTTCATGTATAAATCCTTAATGTCCACAATCATGGTTTATTGGAGCAAGTAAATTTTCAATTTTGCTTCAAAATTTAAAGGATGTTCACCCTAATAGCAGCTTGCAGCTCAGTAGAACAGCCATTTGTGCACCTCAGGAAAATGGACAAACTTTTGCACAATTCCTTGTTATCATTGACTATATCAATTGAAAGCCATACATGCATATTAGGAAAATGGACAAACATTTGCACAATTACTTGTTACCATTGATTATATTTGATATAACCTATGTATCAGCCCGAGGTTCCATAGTACAGCCAATTGTGCATCCCAGGACAATGGACAAACTTTTGCACAACATCTTAGCAGCTTGCGCCTCAGTAGTACAGCCATTTGTGCACCCCAGAAAAATGGACAAAACTTTTGCAAAACTTTTTGACACCATTGACTAGCAGCTTGCACCTCGGTAGTACAGCCATTTGTGCACCCTAGAAAAATGGTCAAAACTTTTGCAAAACTTTTTGACACCATTGACTAGCAGCTAGCACCTCAGTAGTACAGCCATTTGTGCACCCTAAAAAAATGGACAAATTTTTGCACAACGTCTTGTCACCATTTGACTAGCAGCTTGCACCTCAGTAGTACAGCCATTTGTGCACCCCAGAAAAATGGACAAACTTTTGCACAACATCTTGTCACCATTGACTATATCTGATATAACCCTTGTAGCAGCATGCAGCTCAGTAGTACAGCCATTTGTGCACTCCAGAAAAATGGACAAACTTTTGCACAACATCTTGTCACCATTGACTATATTTGATATAACCCTTGTAGCAGCATGCAGCTCAGTAGTACAGCCATTTGTGCACTCCAGAAAGATGGACAAACTTTTGCACAATTTATTGTTACCATTGATTATATTTGAATAAGGTTTTCATTGTGCATGTAATAAGTGGAGAAATCAATTGGTCAACACAAGCCTTTGTCACTCTCATTTTAACCTGGTATGGTTGTACTGGCATTTGAAAAGACAAAATATTGTTAAACCATAATGACATGATAAAAAGAATTTCAATGGTCTTTCCACAGGATTTGTTTGTACAAAAGGAATTATTATAATTTCATCAGAAAGGTCTTAAATTTGAAACATTGAGAAACAAACACACATGCTTCATTTCCTTGTACTCACTGATATGTTACAGGAGTACAAACATATTCACACCCCGAAACTGAAGTGTACATACACTAACAATACATTATTTTGATAACTTCCAAGATATATGAAGAAATTGAAAAGGAAATGCACAAAAGTACGGAATCCTGTTTCCGCCATCCACTTTTCCCTACATACAACACGAAAAGTCGAAATTAGTGCCATTAACTTCCACTTTTCTACCAAACAGCTACCTGGAAATGCAGAAAATTTGAAGTTTTGTCTGTAACAATTGTCAGAAATTAGTGTGACTAACTTCAACTTTTCGACTTTTCACAAACTTTACGCTGTTTTCAACTGCTATGGTCATGTCGCAGCGGCTGGGGCACCTACCCATGGATTCCTGTTGTTTCTCAAACCAGTACTACCACAACACCCTTACCAAGCCTCAAGCTGCTCGCCCACTTAGGTTAACGATTTCAAACCCATTGGTGGGTGACAATTTTGTCAGAATCGGTATTAGCCGCGGTCGGGTATCAAACCTGGGACCTCTCGAGTGAGAGGCAGATGCACTACCAACTGCGCTAAGGTATGTATGTGTGTATCAATTAGAAACATTGTTAGAAAAAGAAAAAGGCTGGATATCAGCCTTTTCTTCTCATGCTTTCTTAGCTTTCTCTGAAAATTGAGATCTTTAACCATTTACCCGTGCCAAAACCTACACCTCTGAAAGTTTTCCAACATAATTCAAAGGTAATGCAGATGCCAAATCGTCGGTGTAAATGCAAAATCTCGTATGTCGATTCTTGTGATGATCAAAGTCAAATATTGTGTGCCCATTTAAGACAATTCTTGCAGGTTTTGAGGTAATTTTACTTATCAGTATTAATGGCACATTACTTGTGAACAATGTGTTCAAATTTCAAGTAAATTCTTTCAGTAAGGGAAAAGTTATTACACTTTTTTCCGACCCCTTTAAAATTTTCCAAAAACGAGATACGAGGTTTTGCATCTACAATGATGAGATGCATCGTGAAAAAGGCAGGACTTGTGTGCAAATTATAATACCAAAAAGTACAATGACTGAGGAACTGCTAGCAATGCTATATAGATTTCAGCATTTTCTTGTTTTACCTCAATGTTTTCCTAATTCTTATCTATTATAGAGGTCAAATCTGGTCTTGTCGAGAGAGGGTTATTAGGTAAAGCGGTTAACAAACTGAATTACCTAACTTTCGAAGAATTTGTATGACTGAAGAAAATAGAGAAAGAAGAGGAGAACATTTGGGTAACTGGGAATGATCATTCGCAATTTTTTATTCTTTTCCCCAAAATCAATCTAATAGGGCTCTACTTAATCAAGTAAACAGTGACATAATTTCGGACATTTTAACATTAGTTTTACTTTAGTTTGGCGGTTGTGTGTTTTCCGTGTTGTGTAAAGGGCGAGTGTAATAAATTTTGGACCGTGAACCACGGCACAACCTTTCTAAGGAACGATAACCCACAATGGTTCCCCATTATTGATTTTCTACTTCTCCGCATTGCTTTCAAGCTCTGGTAGCCTAAGTCTTTTTTATAATTATTTTAAGTTGACTCTGAGCTGCTTGAGTCCCATCAGCAGGCATAGTTTGGCCAGACTTGCTTGTGAACAGCTTTCCCAGAGACCTAAAGCAGTGAATTGCTGTCCTGGTCATTTTGAGACACAACCTGAACTGCCGATCCGTTATGACCGGAAGCTATCCGCTAATGACCTAATTAGTGCTGTCAGCAAAAAGGGTCTATCTAGTAGATAAATAATATTTGTGCCCAGGTATGGGATTCTATGACAGGAATACATGTTTACTAATCGGTACCAAACAAAAAAGATTATCACTTGTATTAAGATTGTGCACAACGTCAAATTAGTTAGCGATCCGCTACTGCCTAAACAACTGTACACAATTATGAAGGAATTTCTGCATTAAAATGCAATAATCAGACTACGAAGGGGGGTTGGTTTGAACCCTGGAACCCCCTCTCGATCTGTCACTGCAGTCAGCCATAATGTGCAACTCAGAAAAATGGACAAACTTTTGCACAATTCTTGGCCTGCTTTGTTTACATTTTCAAGCTCGTGTGCTGTCATTTGCAATTGAATCTCCCATACTGGTGTTACAATGACAGTTTATCAAAGTCAAGATAATTTGTGAAAACAAAGTATTACCTAATTTGACTAAACTCCTGACTCCATAGAAGTAAATGTCTGATCCATCTCATTGACAGCTGCACAATCACAAAATTGACCTAATTAGGTCAAATGAATAGAACTTAGACAAGGAAAAAACTGTTTTCATCTGGTCATTCATGCTCTCAATAACTTCCAAAATGACCAATTCCAACAACCACAAATCATTTCTCAATCCATTTTTAAATAGCTTCAAGACACAACTAATTAAGTCCAAAACACTGACTGAGTATCCAAAATGGCGGTCAATTATTTTAACTCCTGACACATGCATTGTAATAAGGTCAAGAACATAAGAGAATTTTCCCTAGCAACTAGAATAGGTTATAAAATAAAAAGAATTACTACAAATGTATTTCTATAACTAATACTTTACAAAGAATCATAAATAAAATACAGTATATTCCATTATTTACCTTCAAAGTGTGGAACTACTTTTTCTATTGATTGGGCTCTGGTTCCCGGTTTAGTAACTTAACACTTTATAGACTGAACCCCCAGTAGTCAGAATCATAATAATATACAGGAAACCAGCTAATGATGAAATATTGCGTAATAATACATATTTTAAATATACATTGTATTAAAACTGAAAATTTCATGATCTCGGCCATACACCACGGACATGTCCGGAAATCCGAAAATTTCTGAGGTGCAAAACACAAATGGTACTTGTGAGGTCTTGTGGCCGAATTTGTGTTTTTTCATGTTCAATTGCGAGGTGCACCTCGTAAATAGCATTTATCCCCACAATTCTTCTGCATACGTGTCTTGCAACTCGCAACTACCTTCTCATGAGAGCGAACGGACGGACAGACGGACGGACGCACGACGGACACACCGCCATGACAATAGCCCGCTGGCCTGTCGGCCAGTGGAGCTAAAAATGTCTTTTCTTAACCACTAAATTTTCCAGATTTTTCTTGAGAGCACCAAAAAGCATCTCTGTGTGTGAATGGGTTAACCCATTACCAGACGACAACAATTTGGACTGTTCCCATTTGAAAACTGTTGAAGACAACATTTTCAAGTGGATGAAATTATAAAAATCTGCACATTTTGGTTTAGAAAACATTGTGGAAAATGAAGAAATTGCTTGTCACAAGCAATTTCTTTATTTTTCATGACGTTTTCCTAAGCATTTTCTTGTAACAGAGTCAAAAGGCGTCACTGTGCAGTAATTGGTTAAATTAAATAATTGTTCAACAAACCTCCGCTGGTTCCCCATTCTCTAGTGACTTTTTCTTGGATCCCACAACATTTTCTTCTAGATATCTGGCATACTGTGAATAGAAGATTACATTGTCGTTGTAAATGCAAAACCTCGTATGTCGATTCTTGCGATTTTCAAAGTACAAACTTGTGTGCATAGTACGGGCAATTCTTGCAGGTTTTGAGATATTTTACTGATCAGTATTGATGACAAATCATCTGTGAACAATATGTCCAGATTTCAAAACAAACATTTCAGTTTGCGAAAAGTTATTACATTTTTTTTCCCTCCCCTTTGAAATTTTCCAAAAACGAGATACGAGGTTTTGCATTTACAACGACGATATGTTCCCTCTTTAGAAACAAGAGGGCCATTGGCCCTGAAGCGCTCACCTGATATAATATAACTTTTTGTATACCAATTTTCAGGTTGATTGGACAAAAAATGTGACCTCTAGAGTGCACACAAGGTTTTACAAAGATTTTACCTCATGGCCTAGTTTATGACTCCAGATGACCCAATTTCGATCTTGTCCGAGAATTGATCAAGACAATAATTCTGATCAATTTTCAGATTGATTGGGCAAAAAATGTGGCCTCTAGAGTGCACACAAGGTTTTTCTAAGATTTGACCCTATGACCTAGTTTTTGACCCCAGATGACCCAATTTCAAAGTTGTCCGAGCTTTCAACAAAACAATCATTCTGAGCAAATTCCAGGTTGATTGGGCAAAAAATGTGGCCTCTAGAGTGCACACAAGGTTTTTCTAAGATTTGACCCAGTGACCTAGTTTTTGACCCCAGATAACCCAATTTTGAACTTGTTCAGATTTTATCAAGACCATTATTCTGATCAATTTTCAGGTTGATTGGGCAAAAAATGTGGCCTCTAAAGTGCACACAAGGTTTTTCTAAGATTTGTCCCCGACTCCCCGTGACCTAGTTTTTGACCCCAGATGACCCAATTTCAAACTTGTTCGAAATTTTATCAAGACAATAATTCTGAGCAAATTTCAGGTTGATTGGTCAAAAAATGTGGCCTCTAGAGTGCACACAAGGTTTTTCTAAGATTTGACCCCGTGACCTAGTTTTTGACCCCAGATGACCCAATTTCGAACTTGTCCAAGATTTTATCAAGACAATCATTCTGAGCAAATTTCAGATTGATTGGGCAAAAAATGTGGCCTCTAGAGTGCACACAAGGTTTTTCTAAGATTTGACCCGGTGACCTAGTTTTTGACCCCAGATGACCCAATTTCGAACTTGTCCGAGATTTAATCAAGACAATCATTCTGAGCAAATTTCAGGTTGATTGGGCAAAAAATGTGGCCTCTAGATTGCACACAAGCCAAAGGTTGACGCACGACGAACGACGCACGACGGACACAGCGGTATCTCAATACCTCACCATGAGCACTATCGTGCTCAGGTGAGCTAAAAATCTCAAAACTGCAGCTTAAAGCAAGCTGCAGTTACAAGGTTTTTGTTGAAAAGCATCAATATACTTAAAAGCTAAACTGTCAGGCAGATTTCACAAGACTATATTAGTGCTAATGTTACATGGACAGAAAGTGTTTAATTGCTTTAAATATTTGATCTGTTTTTATAACTTACTGTTTAAGCTTGAATATGATATCATGTGCAAAATTTTATAATATAAATATAGAATTGACAAATAATTTTGTATTGTTTCATGTTAAATTCATTGTCGACTGGTAATTATGGACGGAATTTTGGACAGAATTAACTCCCACCCAATCTGAGTGCCTAATTTCAAATTCATATAGAAAAATAAATGAAGTATAAAGCTATTTAAATTAGTCGTGCTTATAATCATAATATATTTACAATTATGAAATGATTATTATTTTATTGTTTTTATATAACATTATTGAAAATAAGCCCTTTCTTTACGACAATGTCCACACTGTTTATTTTCTGTCCTGTAACATTAGCAAGTAACATTAGCAATTTGCAAGCCTCAGTAACTCTATCTTCAGGAGCATATTGGGTTTGCTATAGTGTAGTAAGTTTGTATTGATTATTTATGTGACCCTGTCATCAATTGAGGTCAACACATACAGTATAAAGTATCTAATCTTTAAGTATTTTTCCATGCTAACGTTATGGAATTCTGTCCTATGTAACACTAGAATGGGACATATTCCGTCCATGTAACATTAGCAATCATGAAATCTGCCGCCATAAATTTACTTTTGTCAAATGTGAAAGCTGTTACAGCTGTAAAATATACAACACAGCATTTTCTCCTTTATAGCAAAGAATTTTCTCAACAGTAATGTTAACAAATTCAATTCTAATTTACTTCAGTCATCTGGCACATCTTTCAATTTGAACCATCATACAAATCTATTGTTTTGGTAAGGGTTTTCTCACCTTTAACCAGAAGTCCTCATATAAAGCTGCAGCGATCATACACCTTTCAAACAAGACAACAACTCTCTCATGTGAACCATTCTGTATCTCAAAGTCTAAATATTCTCTCCAATTCTTAACTTGTGATCTCTCTAGTGGCTTTACATGGAAATATGGCCTTTTGATCTGCAAAAGTAAACATATCGTATCTAATGTGAACATTAAAACACAATTCAAATACCACAGGGTTTAGTGAACAATGAACAAATTTTACAATATGAAAAGATTTTACAAAATGTTACATATCTGTAACTTAACATAATTGCTTAAGCAATATCTTAAAACACATGACCGAAGCAACATACAAAGGGTAAAAAGACATTTCAAATTTGTTAATTCAAATCCAAACCCTAAATTGTGGGTAAATTGTGGGTACTTATTAGAATCATCTCGACAGGGTTCATACAGACAGCTAATGCCAAAATTCAAGCACTTTTTTAAGCACATAATTCCAATTTTCAAGTACGTTTCTTCGTACACCAGTCACTAATGATGGCCTTCAACAAAGAGTGCTGCAGTCCCAATATACACTGCCCTGCCAAATTTCTTATTTTCAAGGGTCATAATTCTTGCAAAGCAGATGGAGGGGAAGGAGGAATTGCAAATGTGTAAGTCTCTGACTAAGACTTGTTCAAGATCATACCTCTATTTTTTTCACTAAAATAATTCTAAGTGTCAAACCATTGTTGCCTACGGACTTCCAGTTCCGTAAATGATTTTCACTCTTCGCATGTGATTTTAGGCCGGCTTCTCCCATATTCCCTAGATGTCAATTAATTTATCACATTGTGTTACATTTTACCTTACATTTGTCATTGCAATCCATGACCCAGGGATATTTTAATGCCCACTGTTTATCAAAATACATTTAGCCGACGCCATATTTCCTGACCTCTAACAAAGGGACGCTACTCTTAAGGTACTTTTGGGTGATTTTTACCCCAAATAGTTCCTACTGATCGATTCGAACCCTGATTGTTATGTTTGCCGTTTATATTTTCCATACTTTTAATTCAAGCGGATGTTTAAATCATCTACCTTTTACCATGAATTCTGTAATTCAATAATTTTAAAAACGTTTTTGACACATTTAAGGACTTTTTAAGAGAGGGATCAAAATTAAGCACTTTTAAGCACTATTTTTTAGTTTTTAAGCACTTTTCAAGACTGTGCGAACCCTGCTGGATAAGATTATTCCAATGAGTACCAACATCATAGGGTTTGATAAACAAATAAATGACATTTTGAAAGGCCAATATCCCCTCTCATCTGCCTGGTAAACTTACCCCTTCTTCGTACACCCATCTACTGCTAACTTCATCCTCGTTCCTCTTGAACACTTCTTCACGCTTCCTGAGTATCTTCTCCTTTACCTTCACTGCTTCTTCTGCATCACCCTGGAATAAATTGTTAGTTTTGTTCAAATTAAAAGCCCATTATAACAAAGTTTAGAACCAAAGAATACAAGTCCTAAACGGTTATGGACGGAAGGTGATAGTGTAAGTCTCTAAAACGAATAATTATATAATTTGCAGATACATGTGTAACAATTACCATCAAATCTTGGTTTTTTGAAATGACTGCCTATCGAATGATCAATCAGGGGCATTTTGTTCAACCATTGTCCGTCAGTCCATCTAAACTGAAAGTGAAAACATATTGGGAATATCTAAATCAGAGGCTTCATCAGGATCAACACATAACAGCTGCTTCTGGTCCCAGCTCTTGAACTACTTATGTTTGTTTACTCATTTTCCCTCAAAGTTTACACAAATTGACCCCCCTTTCTACTAGAATCAGTCTCCACACCTGGTGAGGCATCACCCCCTGGAGGAACTTCATCATCCACGGCTGCTTCTGGTCCTAGCTCCTTGTTTGTTTACTCATTTTCCCTCAATGTTTATACAAATTCACCCACCTTTCTACTAGAATCAGTCTCCACACCTGGATAGGCATCACCCCCTGGAGGAACTTCATCATCCACGGCTGCTTCTGGTCCTAGCTCCTTGTTTGTTTACTCATTTTCCCTCAATGTTTATACAAATTCACCCACCTTTCTACTAGAATCAGTCTCCACACCTGGTGAGGCATCACCCCCTGGAGGAACTTCATCATCCACGGCTGCTTCTGGTCCTAGCTCCTTGTTTGTTTACTCATTTTCCCTCAATGTTTACACAAATTCACCCACCTTTCTACTAGAATCAGTCTCCACACCTGGCGGGGCATCGTCCCCTGGAGGAACTTCATCATCCACGGCTGCTTCTGGTCCTAGTTCCTTCACTACTTCTGTTCTTAAACTTATAAACTCATCCAGTGACAGGACCTCTTTAGGGTGGTTATTCAGAACATGTCTCTTAAAACTGAAATCAAAAAGGGATATCCTATTAACCCCTTTAAATTCCATATAATAATAATTATTACTTTCAATGGCAATGCATTTTGCACTAAAATTTGACTGGGTTTACCATTATGAGTTGATAAACGGTCGGTAACTACGACTTGATTAATCATAATCAACATCCATTTTGCTGTCTTCAGCAGCTTTTGAATTGGACCGCCCTAAAAATTTGTCTTTTGGGAAAGGGTTGAAGTTAAACCAAGCAAAAAAGTGTAAAAAACATTGACTGTTGCATTCATGGTCAAAAGGTAGAAAGTGAACTTCACAATCAAGAAGTTGAGTTTACTGTACTCCGCAAAAAGCTATACATTAGGTAATGTATTAAGATAGTGAATGCTGATCTAGGATCACACTGGCCTACATCCTTGGTGCAATTAGTCAATTACGAATGTATTTCCCAGGAAGCAGTTTGAGTTTATTGGTTTAATTTTGATTTTATTGGGATTTTACGCCGTTTTCAACTTCTATGGTCATATCGCAGCGGCTGGAGCACCTAACCGTGGGTTTGTTGTATTTCTGGCACCAGTACAACCACATTATCCAAACCGAGCTGCCAGCTGCTCTCTCACATAGACGATTCACACCCATTGGTGAGAGACAAATGACTTTTGTCAAATGTCAGAATGGATACTAGCCGAGCCGGGGTTCGAACTCGAGACCCCTGGATTGACAGACTCTGACGTAACCGACTGAGCTATCATGGCTCTTGAGTTTATTGGGGTTTTACGTTGTTTTCAACTGCCAGGGTCATATCTCGGCGGCTGGAGCACCTACCCATGGATTCCTGTTGTTTCTCAAACCAGTACTACCACAACACCCTTACCAAGCCTCCAGCTGCTCGCCCACTTAGGTTAACAATTCCAAACCCCTTGGTGGGTGACAATTTTGTCAGAAAGCTCCCAGGAAGCAGATTCAAGAGGGATAAATATAAGAATGCGGAGTTGACCTTTCATCCAACTTACATGTACACATCGTCGTTGTAAATGCAAAACCTCATATCTCGTTTTTTGAAAATTTTAAGGGGGTAGGAAACAAGAGGGCTGTTGGCCCTAGGTCGCTCACCTAAGATGGGGTTTTATAACAGTTCAGATTTCTTACAGGTAATGCAATAAAGGGTGAAAGATCATATGAACGCCGCTATGTGATTTCAAACCATAGACAAGAGGACCATGATGGTCCTATATCGCTCACCTGAACCAAAATGATATGAGCAACACTTTTGTTCAATTCAATAAACATTTATGACTGTAAGACTGAAAACTAACTTATAGTCAATAACTTTGTGAAAATCAAACTCATCTGAGATCTTATGGTGCCAAACATTGTGTCCAGGTTTTTCTTGATTGATAAATTATCACAGATTCTAGAGTATAAACAAGGTCGAAAACAGCCAAAGACGGTAATTTTTTCAAATTCAAGGGCACACAATTCTCGACTTTCTGATCACATCAGACTGAAAATCTACCTCATCCAAGATATTATGGTCTCCAACATAGTGTCCAAGATTTGTCTTGATTGGTAAATAATTAAAGATTCTAGAGTGTAAACAAGATCGAAAAACAGCCAGAAACGGCTATTTTGTTAAAATTCAAGGGCACATAACTCTCAACTTTCTGATCGGATCAGACTGAAAATCAAACTCATCCGACATATTATGGTCCAAAACATTGTGTCCAAGTTTTGTCTTGATTGATTGATAATTGTAGATTCTAGAGTGTAAACAAGGTCAAAAACAGCCGAAAAAGACAATTTTATCAAATTCAAGGGCACATAACTCTCGTCTTTCTGGTCATATCACACTAAAAATCAAACTCATCCGAAATCTTATCCTCTCAAACATTGTGTCCAAGATTTGTCTTGATTGGGCAATAATTGAAAATTCTAGAGTGTAAACAAGGTCGAAAACAGTCAAAAACGACAATTTTGTCAAATTCAAGGGCACATAAGTCTGGACTTTCTTGTCTTATCAGATTGAAAATTCTAGTCATCTGAGATCTTATGATCTCTAACATTGTGTCCAAGTTTTGTCTTGATTGATTGATAAATGTAGATTCTAGAGTGTAAACAATGTCGAAAACAGCCGAAAATGACAATTTTATCAAATTCAAAAGCACGTAACTCTTGTCTTTTTTGTCAGATCACACTGAAAATCTAACTCATCCGAAATCTCATGGTCTCAAACATTGTGTCCAAGATTTGTCTTGATTGGTCAATAATTGTAGATTCTAGAGTGTAAACAAGGTCGAAAACAGTAAAAAACGACAATTTTGTCAAATTCAAGGGCACCTCTTCTTTCTGGTCAGATCTCACTGAAAATCACACTCATCCAAGATCTTATGGTCTCAAACATTGTGTCCAAGATTTGTCTTGATTGGACAATAATTGAAAATTCTAGAGTGTAAACAAGGTCGAAAACAGTCAAAAACGACAATTTTGTCAAATTCAAGGGCACATAAGTCTGGACTTTCTTGTCTTATCAGATTGAAAATTCAACTCATCCGAGATCTTATGATCTCCAACATTGTGTCCAAGTTTTGTCTTGATTGATTAATAAATGTAGATTCTAGAGTATAAACAATGTCGAAAACAGCCGAAAATGACAATTTTATCAAATTCAAGGGCACGTAACTCTAGTCTTTTTTGTCAGATCACACTGAAAATCAAAATCATCCAAGATCTTATGGTCTCAAACATTGTGTCCAAGATTTGTCTTGATTGGTCAATAATTGTAGATTGTAGAGTGTAAACAAGGTCGAAAACAGTCAAAAACGACAATTTTGTCAAATTCAAGGGCACATAACTCTCGACTTTCTCGTCTAATCAGACTGAAAATTAAACTCATCATTCGGCTATTTGGTTATGGAGAAATTGCTTTGGACAGAATGGAATTACAATAAAACATACAGACTGACAAACAAACAGAAATTCGCAAATTGACCTAGATCTATGACCTTGAACCTGCCTAAATATATATTTCAAATACAACATCTACTCATGATTAAAGAACCCATTTACCCATACATTTTTTTTAAATCCGTCCATAAATGTAGATGCTATGCCCCTGATAAGCAGATATTTACAAGAAGTCCCCTTTTTCTGTAACAATATTTCATATTGAAAAGCAAAGAAAAATACCTCTAAGCAATATCATAAGTAATGCAAATATTAAGTTTTGTCAAATTTGGCTCTGCGGTTATGGAACAATTGCTTGACAGATTTCGTGTAATTTCTCTTTTTCTGTTGCCATGGCAACCAGAGTTGTTTATTTTTTATAAATTGCAATTCTGTTAGCAATTTTTTTAAATGTGACCTCCTAAGGAATATTTCTGCCTAGTTTGGTTGAAATTAGCCTGTTAGTTTAGGAGGAGATATCATTCAACGATGTCATTGAGATTTGGTGGAAAATCTCCTTTTTTGTTGCCATGGCTACCGGAGCTTTTAATGGATTTCAATTCTTTTAGCAATTCTTAAAACTAAAAGGAACCTCCTAAGAAATATTTCAAGTTCCAAGTTTGGTTGAAATTGGCCTGGTAGTTTAGGAGGAGATGTTGTTCAAAGATAGTATTGAGATTCAGTCAAATTTCTCCTTTTCTGGTGCCATGGCAACCAGAGTTTTTTATGGATTTCAATTCCTTTAGCAATTCTGAAAGGGGGTCAACTAAGGAACATTCCTGCCAAGTTTGGTTGAAATTGGCCATGTAGTTTAGGAGATGTCATTTAAAGAAATTGTTGACGGACGCCGCATGCCGCACGTACGCACCGACGCCGGACAAAAGGTGATCACAATAGCTCACTTGAGCTAAAAAGTGCAATAACTTTTCTCAGCCTAAAATGTTTTACTTGAAATTTTAACATATTGTTCTCAAATAATGTGTCATTAAAACTGATCAGTAAAAATATCTCAAAACCAGCGAGAATTGTCTAAACTGGGCACACAAGTTTGTACTATAGCTATGACAAGAGCTGTCCGAAGACAGCGCGCTCGACTTTCTAAGTGCTAAGTATAAAGGGGGCATAACTCCAAATAGAGTGGTCCCAGGGTCATGGGCCCTGATAGTAAGGTAGAGGGTGTGATGGTGAATAAGTATTCCAAGTTTGGGTTGAATCCCTTCGATAGTATGGAAGTTATTGATGTTTGAAAAAACTTTAACCTTGGTTGCAACGCCAACGCCGACGCCAACGCCGACACCCGGGTGACAGTATAAGCTCTCATTTTCTTCGAAAAGTCGAGCTAAAAATCGCAAGAATCGACATACAAGGTTTTGCATTTACACCGACGACATATTTCAACATGTGCACATATTCGAACTTAACATATTCATTTATTACAAGAGATGTTTGTAAAACATATATGCCCCCTCAAGGGCCTACATTTGATGTAGGTCAAAGTCCAAGGTCAAGTTAACAAGGTCCAAGGTCATGGTCACATATGAAAGGTCTTGGTAGGAGGTGTCTATGTGTGAAATATCAAAGCTGTATATCCAAAGTAAAATGAAACATAGGCCAGGTTAAAGTTTTTACAAGTAGGCCAAATGTCAAGGTCATGGTCAAATGTGAAAGGTCTTGATTGCAGGTGTCCATGTGTGAAATATCAAGGCTGTAGGTGTAAAAGGACATGATATATATGCCTGGTTTCAGTCTTTTTAAAAGTAGGTCAAACTCCAAGGTCAAGGTTGCAATATTCAAGGTCATGGTCAAATGTGAAAGGTCTTGGTAGGAGGTGTCTATGTGTGAAATATCAAGGCTGTAGGTGTAATAGGACATAAAATAAAGGCTATGTTAAAGATTTCTAAAAGTATGTAAAAATCAAAGGTCAATGACATACAGGCCAAGGTCATGGTCAAATGTGAAAGGTCTTGGTAGGGGGTGTCCATGTGTAAAATATTGAGACTGTATAGGTAACAGGACATGAGATATAGGCCTAGTTTAAGTTTTTTTAAAGTAGGTCAAACTCCAAGGTCAAGGTCCAAGGTCATGGTCAAAAGTGAAATATCTTGGTTGGAAGTGACCATGTGTGAAATATCAAGGCTGTAAATGTAAAATGACATGAAATATAGGCCAGATTAATGTATTATTAAAGTAGGTTAAACGCCAAGGTCAAGGTCACAAGGTCCAAGGTCATGGTCAAATGTGAAAGGTCTTGGTCGTAGGTGTCCATGTGTGAAATACCAAGGCTGTATGTGTAAAAGGACATGATATATCGGCTAGATTAAAGTTTTTTTTAAAGTAGGTCAAAGTCCAAGGTCAAGGTCACAAGGTCCAAGGTCATGGTCAAATGTGAAAGGTCTTGGTAAGATGTGTCCATGTGTGAAATACCAAGGCTGTATGTGTAATAGCACATAAGATATAGGCCCAGTTTAATTTATTTAAAAGTAGGTCAAACTCCAAGGTCAAGGCCACATGGTCCAAGGTCATAGTCATATGTGATAGGTCTTGGTTGGAGGTTTCCATGTGTCAAATATCAAGGCTGTATGTGTAAAAGGACATGATATATCGGTCAGGTTAAAGTTTTTCAAAAGTAGGTCAAACTCCAAGGTCAAAGTCACAGAGTCCAAGGTCATGGTCAATTATGAAAGGTCTTGGTAAGATGTGTCCATGTGTGAAATATCAAGGCTGTATTTGTAAAAGGTCATGAGATATTTGCCGGGTTTAATTTTTTCAAAATTGGTCAAACTCCAAGGTCAAGGTCACAAGGTCCAAGGTCATGGTTAAATCTGAACGATGTTGATAGGAGGTATCTATGTGTGAGATATCAAGGCTGTATGTGTAAAAGGACATGAGATATAGGCAAGGTTAAGAATAAAGTGTAAAAATCAACAAAGGGCAATAACTCCAAGAATTTGATTGGCAGAGTTACTGTTCTTGTACACTGCATCTCTCCATAATAAAATCTATTCACCTGTAAAGTTTCATGATTCTACCTTACATATTTTTTGAGTTGTGCTCCGGACAAGAATCAAGTTATAAACTCAACAAAGGGCAATAACTCAGAAAATTTGATCAGCAGAGTTACGTTTCTTGTGCACTGCACCTCTCCATAATGAGATCTATCCACCTATTAAGTTTCATGATTCTACCTTACATACTTTTTGAGTTGTGCTCCGGACAATAATCAATTTTGAAAATCAACAAAGGGCAATAACTCAAAAAATTTGATCAGCAGAGTTACGGTTCTTGTGCACTGCACCTCTCCATAATGAGATCTATCTACCTATTAAGTTTCATGATTCTGCCTTACATACTTTTTGAGTTATGCTCCGGACAATAATCAAGTTTTAAAATCAACAAAGGGCAATAACTCAGAAAATTTGATCAGCAGAGTAACGTTTCTTGTGCACTGCACCTCTCCATAATGAGATCTATCCACCTATTAAGTTTCATGATTCTACCTTACATACTTTTTGAGTTGTGCTCCGGACAATAATCAATTTTGAAAATCAACAAAGGGCAATAACTCAAAAAATTTGATCAGCAGAGTTACGGTTCTTGTGCACTGCACCTCTCCATAATGAGATCTATCTACCTATTAAGTTTCATGATTCTGCCTTACATACTTTTTGAGTTATGCTCCGGACAATAATCAAGTTTTAAAATCAACAAAGGGCAATAACTAAAAAAATTTGATCGGCAGAGTTACGGATCTTGTGCACTGCACCTCTCCATAATGAGATCTATTCACCTGTAAAGTTTCATGATTCTACCTAACATAGTTTTTGAGTTATGCTCCGGACAAAAATCAAGTTTGAAAATCAACAAAGGGCAATAACTCAAAAAATTTGATCGGTAGAGTTACGGTTCTTGTGCACTGCACCTCTCCATAATGAGATCTATTCACCTGTAAAGTTTCATGATTCTACCTAACATAGTTTTTGAGTTATGCTCCGGACAAAAATCAAGTTTGAAAATCAACAAAGGGCAATAACTCAAAAAATTTGATCGGTAGAGTTACGGTTCTTGTGCACTGCACCTCTCCATAATGAGATCTATCCACCTGTAAAGTTTCATGACTGTACCTTACATACTTTTTGAGTTATGCTCCGGACAAGAATCAAGTTATAAAATCAACAAAGGGCAATAACTCAAAAAATTTGATCGGCAGAGTTACGGTTCTTGTGCACTGCACCTCTCCATAATGAGATCTATCCACCTATGAAGTTTCATGATTCTACCTTTAATACTTTTCGAGTTATGCTCCGGACAAGGTTTGGTCTACGGACAGACCGACCGACATACGGACCGACCGACCGACCGACCTTCCGACCGACCGACACTTGCAAAACAATATACCCCCATTTTCTTCGAAAGGGGGCATAATTATATAGTGTAACATGAAAAGCGTCTATTCCATGTACAAAGTAGCACTTACTTATCAAAATGGTGACTGTACAGTTGTGTTGGGATAGCTAGAAGTCTATCATAGATGGCTGTTACTTTTTCTTTGTCTTTTTCCCACTCTATATAACTGTTCCACAGTTTGTCAGATCTAAAATCAGTACCTGCTGCTGTGATAGCTCTCTCATATAACCTGCAGTCAAGTGAAGAATAGCATTTTAACTCTTAAATCCTTTCCTGAACATGGCCTAATTCTGTGTCTATGTCCCTTGTAGCAGACTTAGAGACAAAAGAAAATGATGATAATTAACATTTTTTTCCTTTTGTCTCAAACTTTTTCTGTGATTTTTGTATATTGCACACAAATCCTACTTTTATCAATACCCATTTTGTCACCTTCAGCGTCCTTGAAATTGGAAGACAAAATATTCGAGGGAGGGCTACAAATCAACATGGCAACTGTCACAAAAGTGATGTAGAATGTAAACATTTATAAACAGAAAATATTCCATATTATAGTAGTCTACCCCTAATGAGATTCGCACATTGTCAGAATTATTCAGGCGACATCAAAATCATTTGGCGGTGGAACTTTCCACCGCCGAATGTTTACAACTGCGCCCAAATAAATTCAGAAACTTAACGCCAACGCTTGAAAAAATCCGATGTTTTTTGTATCTCAAATGGCCGCATTACAGGTATTTTACCTTTATAAAAGAAAGGGAGAAATTCATATAAAAAGATGAATTGCTGTATTTTCTTCTTTTCTCTAAACTCTTGCTTAACCCTTTCCCAAGCAAGACCAGCTTTTGACATCCCTAGTAGATATGGCTTGGAAAAACATTTAAAAACAAGAGGACCCTGAGGGCCCTAAATCGCTCACCTGAGTAATGTTTTAATAATGCCAAATAACTTTGCATATGTTACGCATTGTGGTCCCATAGAAGAATTTGGCCATGTAATTTAGGAGGAGATGTTGATACAACAAGAGGGCCGTTGGCCCTAGGTCGCTCACCTGAGATGGGGTTTTATAACAGATCAGACTGACAAACATACAGACTGTCAAACAAACAGAAATCTACAAATTGACCTAAATCTATGACCTTGAACCTACCTTAATGTATATTTCAAATAGAACATCTACTCATGATAAAGAACACATTTACCCATACATTTTTTTAAATCCATGCATAAATGTAGATGCTATGCCCCTGATAAGCAGATTTTCACAAGAAGTCCCCTTTTTCTGTGACAAGGTTTCATATTGAAAAGCCAAGAAAAGTATCTCTTAACAATATCATAAGCAATGCAAATATTTAGTTTTGTCAAATTTGGCTCTGCGGTTATTGAGAAATTGCTTCTGACAGATTTCGTGTAATTTCTCTTTTTCTGTTGCCATGGCAACCAGAAGTGTTTTTTTTTTTTTATAAATTGCAATTCTGCTAGAAATTTTTTTAATGTGACCTCCTAAGGAATATTTCTGCCTAGTTTGGTGGAAATTGGCCTGTTAGTTTAGGAGGAGATATCATTCAACGATGTCATTGAGATTTGGAGGAAAATCTCCTTTTCTGTTGCCATTGCTACCAGAGCTTTTAAAGGATTTCAATTCTTTTAGCAAATTTTAAAAGGAACCTCCTAAGAAATATTTCTGCCAAGTTTGGTTGAAATTGGCCTGATTGTTTAGGAGAAGATGTCGTTCAAAGATAGTATTGTGATTCAGTCAAATTTCTCCTTTTCTGTTGCCATGGCAACCAGAGTTTTTAATGGATTTCAATTCTTTTAGCAATTCTGAAAGGGGGTCACCTAAGGAACATTCCTGCCAAGTTTGGTTGAAATTGGCCAAGTAGTTTAGGAGATGTCGTTCAAAGATAGTATTGAGTTTCAGTCAAATTTCCCCTTTTCTGATGCCATGGCAACCAGAGTTTTTTATGGATTTCAATTCTTTTAGCAATTCTGAAAGGGGGTCACCTAAGGAACATTCCAGCCAAGTTTGGTTGAAATTGGCCACATAGTTTTAGAGGAGATGTCGTTCAAAGATAGTATTAAGATTCATTCAAATTTCCCCTTTTCTGACGCCATGGCAACCAGAGTTTTTTTATGGATTTCAATTCTTTTAGCAATTCTGAAAGGGGGTCACCTAAGGAACATTCCTGCCAAGTTTGGTTGAAATTGGCCTAGTAGTTTAGGAGAAGATGTCGTTCAAAGATAGTATTGAGATTCATTCAAATTTCTCCTTTTCTGTTGCCATGGCAACCAGAGTTTTTTATGGATTTCAATTCTTTTAGCAATTCTGAAAGGGGGTCACCTAAGGAACATTCCAGCCAAGTTTGGTTGAAATTGGCCAAGTAGTTTTGGAGGAGATGTCGTTCAAAGATAGTATTGAGATTCAGTCAAATTTCCCCTTTTCTGATGCCATGGCAACCAGAGTTTTTTATGGATTTCAATTCTTTTAGCAAATCTTAAAGGGGGTCACCTAAGGAACATTCCAGCCAAGTTTGGTTGAAATTGGCCAAATAGTTTTGGAGGAGATGTTGTTCAAAGATAGTATTGAGATTCAGTCAAATTTCCCCTTTTCTGATGCCATGGCAACCAGAGTTTTTTATGGATTTCAATTTTTTTAGCAATTCTGAAAGGGGGTCACCTAAGGAACATTCCTGCCCAGTTTGGTTGAAATTGGCCAAGTAGTTTTGGAGGAGATGTCGTTCAAAGATAGTATTGAGATTCAGTCAAATTTCCCCTTTTCTGATGCCATGGCAACCAGAGTTTTTTATGGATTTCAATTCTTTTAGCAATTCTTAAAGGGGGTCACCTAAGGAACATTCCAGCCAAGTTTGGTTGAAATTGGCCAAATAGTTTTGGAGGAGATGTTGTTCAAAGATAGTATTGAGATTCAGTCAAATTTCCCCTTTTCTGATGCCATGGCAACCAGAGTTTTTTTATGGATTTCAATTCTTTTAGCAATTCTGAAAGGGGGTCACCTAAGGAACATTCCTACCAAGTTTGGTTGAAATTGGCCAAGTAGTTTAGGAGGAGATGTCATTTAAAGAAATTGTTGACGGACGACGGACGACTGACGACGGACGACGGACGACGCACGTACGCACGGACGCCGGACAAAAGGTGATCACAATAGCTCACTTGAGCACCATGTGCTCAGGTGAGCTAAAAATTGATGAGTTTTATGACATTTCCCATTTTCTGATGCCACAGCAACCAGAGTTTTTCATGGATTTCAATTCTTTTAGCAATTTTCATAAGGGACCACCCAAGGAACATTTCTGCCAAATTTGGTTGATTTTAACCCAGAAAGTCAGGAGGAGATGTCGTTTAAAGAAGTTGTTAAGTTTTTGTGAAATTTTCCATTTTCCGATGCCATGGCAACCAGAGTTTTTCATTGATTTCAATTCTTTTAGCAATTCTTATAAGGGACTACCCAAGGAATATTTCTGCAAAGTTTGGTTGATTTTAACCCAGAGGTTAAGGAGATGTTGTTTAAAGAAGTTAAGTTTTTGTGAAATTTACCATTTTCCAATGCCACGGCAACCAGAGTTTTACATGGATTTCAATTCTTTTAGCAATATTTATAAGGGACCAACCAAGGAACATTTCTGCCAAGTTTGGTTGATTTTAACCCAGAATTTAAGGAGGAGATGTCGTTTAAAGAAATAGTTGAATTTTTGTGAAATTCCCCATTTTCCGATGCCACGGCAACCAGAGTTTTTCATGGATTTCAATCCTTTTAGCAACTTTAATAAGGGACTACCCAAGGTACATTTCTGCCAAGTTTGGTTGATTTTGACCCAGAAGTTAAGGAGGAGATGTCGTTTAAAGAAATTGTTGAGCTTTTGTGATATTTCCCATTTTCCGATGCCATGACAACCAGAGTTTTTCATGGATTTCAATTCTTTTAGCAATTCTTATAAGGGACCATCCAAGGAACATTTCTGCCAAGTTTGGTTGATTTTGACCCAGAAGTTCAGGAGGAGATGTCGTTTAAAGAAATTGTTGAGCTTTTGTGAATTTTCCCATTTTCAGATGCCACGGCAACCAGAGTTTTTCATGGATTTCAATTCTTTTAGCAATTCTTATAAAGGACCACCCAAGGAACATTTCTGCCAAGTTTGGTTGATTTTGACCCATTAGTTTAGGAGGAGATGTCGTTTAAAGAAATTGTTGAGCTTTTGTGAAATTTCCCATTTTCCGATGCCACGGCAACCAGAGTTTTTCATGGATTTCAATTATTTTAGCAATTTTTATAAAGGACCACCCAAGGAACATTTCTGCCAAGTTTGGTTGATTTTGACTCAGTAGTTTAGGAGGAGATGTCGTTTAAAGAAATTATTGAGCTTTTGTGAAATTTCCCATTTTCCGATGCCACGGCAACCAGAGTTTTTCATGGATTTCAATTATTTTAGCAATTCTTATAAAGGACCACCCAAGGAACATTTCTGCCAAGTTTGGTTGATTTTGACCCAGGAGTTTAGGAGGAGATGTCGTTTAAAGAAATTGTTGAGCTTTTGTGAAATTTCCCATTTTCCGATGCCACGGCAACCAGAGTTTTTCATGGATTTCAATTATTTTAGCAATTCTTATAAAGGACCACCCAAGGAACATTTCTGCCAAGTTTGGTTGATTTTGACCCAGGAGTTTAGGAGGAGATGTCGTTTAAAGAAATTGTTGAGCTTTTGTGAAATTTCCCATTTTCCGATGCCACGGCAACCAGAGTTTTTCATGGATTTCAATTCTTTTAGCAATTTTCATAAAGGACCACCCAAGGAACATTTCTGCCAAGTTTGGTTGATTTTGACCCAGTAGTTTAGGAGGAGATGTCGTTTAAAGAAATTGTTGAGCTTTTGTAAAATTTCCCATTTTCAGATGCCACGGTAACCAGAGTTTTTCATGGATTTCAATTATTTTAGCAATTTTTATAAAGGACCACCCAAGGAACATTTCTGCCAAGTTTGGTTGATTTTGACCCAGTAGTTTAGGAGGAGATGTCGTTTAAAGAAATTGTTGAGCTTTTGTGAAATTTCCCATTTTCCGATGCCACGGCAACCAGAGTTTTTCATGGATTTCAATCATTTTAGCAATTATAATAAAGGACCACCCAAGGAACATTTCTGCCAAGTTTGGTTGATTTTGACCCAGTAGTTTAGGAGAAGATGTCGTTTAAAGAAATTGTTGACGCCGTGACGGACAGACGGACAGACGGACGCCGGACATTGATAGATCACAATACCTCACCTTGAGCACTTCATGCTCAGGTGAGCTAAAAAGAAGAAACTGCTGATAACCAGCAGTTTCTCCTTTCGTCTCAATAATTTCTGTGCCATATTTACACACATCCGAACTTTGATAGAATCCATTTTGTCATTTTTTACATTTTTTTTAAGTGGATCCCCCTAAAATTTTGTCATTTGGGAAAGCATTAACAAATAAGTAATGCCAGACTAACCTTCTTGTATCCTCTTCCAGCAGAAACTCTTTGATATGAAAATTGATGTAGTGAATCCACAGATCAGAGCTCAAGGGTATAGATCTCAATCCGGTCTCAAACACCTAAACACCATAGGGAGGGGAAAGAAAAGGAAAATATGCATGAATATAACTGTAAGGCATGTCTTTTCTTGTTGGAAATACGACAACATTCTCATTTTCAACAATTCAAGCATTCCAAAATGGGTACAAAATTCACACATTCCATAAATGACATACACAACAATTTCAAATAATCACAAAAATCGGTACAATTGAACGCGAGTTGGTGTCTGTTTTTTACCCTTTACTATATGTATAGTTTTTGTTGACAGTTTTTGTTGACAGTTGAAAACGTCCAACGACCTTCTTCTCCCAGCATTCTCAATACCAGGACTGAGCTAAAGAGCTAGTCCTTGTGAGAATCGAGTCTTACTGACCCTCACCGCTAAACTATCAACTTGGCTTTGGTTTGAAAAAAGCCAAATAGCTCTGCAATGAAAAATGTTTAACCTTTTCCCAAACAGCAAAATTTTGGGGTGGTCTAATTGGAAAGCAGCTTTAGATGACAAGATACGTATTATAAAGCAGCTTTAGATGACAAGATACATATTATAAAAGATAAAATTTCTTTACAATATAGCACAGAAAATATTGAGACAAAAGGAGAAACTGCTGGTTATCAGCAGTTTCTTCTTTTGTCTCAATATTTTCCCAAGTGATTTCAACTAGGAATGTCAAAACCAGGTCTTGTTTGGGAAAGAGTTAACTTTGACAAAACCTGAGTGACCGTTTGCCTTTAACGTCAAAACTGCATAAAGCATGCTTTCAATTTCAAACAAGTCATGGGTTTGTCTGTGATCTACAAAAGTGCTTCCCACTTACTTTCATACCATCTTTGAATAATTATACAAATGTAGTGAAAGCAGTTTTATATATTCTTTAATAAGTTTTTGTTTGAGAGAGCTCAAGAAAACATTGACAGTAATAAAGCAGATGTTGCTGTTCAGCTCCTTTCCTTAATTAATGGCACATAAACAAAAATTCATTTGTAATTGTCATCCATTGCATCACTTAGGGGGTTAAAACTGTGCATCAGTCTGCATTTTGACATCATACTTCATATTTACATTGTGTACAATGTTTGGATGAATATATTCAAATAAAAGTCTTAAATCATGTTAAGTCCACCAACATTAACTTAAGACATCTGTAGGTGCATATGTAATGATCCCACTTTGGCAATGTTTTCTTAAGGCGCTCGTGTAGCGGACTTTGCGAATGAAATGTTTGTTGATTTGTTTTTGT
Source organism: Fragum sueziense (assembly GCA_963680895.1). Taxonomy (NCBI): domain Eukaryota; kingdom Metazoa; phylum Mollusca; class Bivalvia; order Cardiida; family Cardiidae; genus Fragum; species Fragum sueziense. The sequence goes on along the minus strand of OY804593.1, from coordinate 999,100 downwards.
GTTTTATTTAATTCCAAATCTTGTTCCATGGTGAAGAAGGTCAATTATTCACCTAATTTTTTTCTCTCTAAAGCAGGGCTCTGAAAACCATTGTCTGAGTTGCCCAGGTTGTCCCAAAGGGGTTATGGACAAGTAGAATTTGCCAACATTTTGCTCCTTAAGGTAAAAAGGGCCTAATTAGCACCAAAAAGCCAGCGGCGAAATTTGAAAAGTGCCAGTAATTCCTAAACTGTGTTACATTTCCATTCCAAATACAAATATAAGCATTTTGTACGGTTTAGAATTTTGAATTAATGCATATTTATGGAAATATTTGACAAAAATGTTCAAAATTACCTCCCTTGCATATGAATATAGAGTAAAATGATATTTGTAAATTATTTTCTTCTTGAAGCAAAATCTTGAAATCTGGCACGGTGAATCAACTTATGTGAAGTGTATTTACAAGTGTGTGTAATTTGATACATTTCGTATGGCTAGAAAGTGGTGTTTTTCATTAGGCACTTTATACCTTAATGTTCATAAGGACAAGTGACATTTGTTAAACAAACAAGCACAGACAAGTAGCCAATTTCAACATTTCAGAACCCATGTAAAGGTAGCCTAAATAGTGTACTGTTAATGATTTTTTATACTAAATAATAGCTGAAACAGCAAAGACACATCTGAAGAAGTCAATTTTCTCACCATACTTTGACAATTTTTCTCAAAGATGTTTTTTTTAATTTAAAAAAGGGCTGTTTCTAGGAAAGTCCAGCGGTAAAAAATATCAAATAGTTTTGAAACATTTCTTTCATCCCAACGATTGGGTTGAGTGGGTTTGTTTTTTTTTTTTTCATTCAGGAATTCTGGAGTTTACATAATTATGCAGTCTTCAGTTGCCATCAGGTTTCAGTCTGCAGAAAGTTTATGACTTGCTTATAAAGATGGCCAGATGTAATGGAGTGAAGAGCTGTTCTGATATTTTCTACAGCAGGACATGATGTTTGATTCAGATCTTTACCTCGACTGCTTTAGTCAGGTCATTGTGCCGTCTCTCCAGATCTGCGTACTTCTTCCAGTAGCCATAGCAATATGGATATACAGCCAAGAATGAGTCGTAGGCTTCCCTGGCCTTGTCGATATCATCCTGAAAGTGAATAAGATCACAAAGACTTAAACTTAAAGTTAGAGGTTCAAGTCTGTATATCTTGGAGTAGCTTTAATAGACTTTGATCATTGATTTTCAAGCCGGCTGTCAACAAACGGCTAGCCACAGCACATCGACTTTTACTCTCATGTGTACCCATTTATAATACACCTCATCCTAGGTGAAGGGGAGCAATGTAGGGTTAATTTTTTTGCTCAGAAAAAATCCCATTGTACCAGCAGGATTTGAACCCAGGACCCTTCGATCCGAAGCCAGCATCTTACCACTAGACCACAATGCCCAACTTAAACCTTGCCCAAACAACAAAATTTTAGGCATGTCCAAATTGAAAGTTAAGACAACATTTCTATTTGATGAAATAATGAAGTTTAAAATTTCATTTCCAGATTAATTGGGTGGAAAACATTGTTGGAAATGAAGAAATTGCTTGCCACAATCAATTTATTCACTTTCCACAATGTTTTCCAAAGCCTTCACATCGCCAGGTGTCAAAATCTATCAATATGTGATGATGAGTTGATCTATTAATTAATGAAGTCTTTACATCTTTAACAAAAAATCTTAAAGACTATTTTCAAGTTTATCCTTTTCAAAAACAGTGGATATTGCATCATAGACTTCCAATAAAGTTATGGACTGGCAAGAATGTATCATGAGCATCCATAGGATTTGCAATTTAAGAGAAAAGATTCTGTCAACTCTATTTGCAAAATGTTTTGTCTAATTCATAGGTTTAGTAAAGGTTCTACTACTAAGAAGGAAGAATTGAAAAACTATACCTCTTGTTCTACATACTGCAACAGATAGGTCCATCCTGTGAAGTCGGACGGATTTTCTCGCACAGGTTTCCAGTATTTTTCTAGCTCTGTTTCTTTCTTTGTCTTAACAGGATCTTTAGGAACTTCCTCTTTTTTAACAGTAACTGTTTCTTTAGAAGGTTCCTCAGGTTTATCTTGATCTGTTTGATCTTTGGCCACATCCTGGGTATTATCTTTCTTTTCCGTGTCCACATCTGCATTGTTTACTTTTATCTCCATTGCCTCTGGTTCTGCAATGAGAAAACATTGTAGTTAATTAAAGTTGCCTAGAATAGATTCTGGAAAGAGAAAAACGCAAAGTGGAATAGACCAAACGAAACAGTACATAAGTATATAGCCAATCACTGACGTAACATGAGCAACAATTCAGGGTTCCCAATGACATTTAAATCTGGAAGTGAAAACATGTTGCAGCATATAATGAGCAGCACCCCCTCAGGGGTCTTGCTACCAATTTTTGTTTGGGGCCAGTGAAATTGGGAAAAATAGCGACATTTTAACCTAAATTGGGACAAACTAAAACTGGTTTGTATTCATACTGTCACTCAGTTTCAGCTGCAAATTAGACTGTAGTGGTGTAAAATGCATTTGTACATACTCTTGTTTAAGAATCTACTCTAAAACTGTCTTTGAAGTGTTTGTAAATGAAGATGAGGTCTTAACATGGGGCATTCTGGGTCCTCATTGGGAATTTTCACCAGAGACTTGGGATAAAAAGATACTTTTTGCCATTGGGAATGGGGCACATTAAAGGCCCCAAATTTTGGCACACGAGACCCCTGACACAAGACTGTCAAATCTATATCAATGATGCGCTGCTTCCAGCTGTTAGTGCCAGCCCTCAGTAATTAGTGATATCAAAGGATGGAATCAAAGGAGGCAACCACCCTTGTTCACTTTCAAGACAAAATAATGAAGCTATTGTCTGTAAACATGTCGATTAAGAGAGTAAAATATCATAATGTTTGTCAAAACGTGTAAAATACCACAGAATTTGTCGACTCAGCCTGACAGTTTATCATTGCTGGCGAGTATTGATTATGCCGCGTCGCAAGTACTCATTGCATATTCGGCAGTTTCAGGTCAATGTTTACGGACAATACCTTTCATTTTTAACTTCTATCCTGTTTTGACCACAGGGAATTATAGCGATTTTGATGTTTCCTTCTTTTAACTTTTAAATCTGGGAGTGAAAATGGTCATTTTCCAGCACACTTGCACCCCCTCTATATGAAATATAGCAGGCTGCTTGCAAAAATTGGGGGTACACAGTGCTCTCAATAAGGACCAATTTCAGGAAGTCTTGGACTTCCATGTCCAATTTTCAGGAATTTTTCCAGAAAATCAGGAATTTTTCAGCGCGTTTCGCGATTTCGAAATTTTATGAAGTAATGAAGGAAAAGAAGAAATAGTTAAATACAAACATATCTCTTTCTTTTTTCAATATGAGTTAGATCTAGTCTATATTGTATGCTCTTCTCCTTGTGGCAATCCAGTTCAAGCTTGACCAGTCTTAAATTGTCATCTTGGCAGTCTGATTTTAACCCTTATATGTAGTTACTTCATAATATCTGCAAGATATGACCTTAAAATAACCATATGAAAGGGTTTAACATTCATGATTCTCAGGAGATTTGTGCGTTTTTTTTTTTTTTTTTTTATTATTATTTACGTGATTTTGAAACAGAAGCATGGCTAGTGCTGGCTTAAAAAAAAGTTTGAGCCACACATTGAGCCACTTTGAAAAATCCTGAGGCCATTTTGGTGCCACTTGAGTCAATGACTTCCGACACCCCCTTCCCACCCCCCCGCCCCCCCCCCATTCCCCGCCGCTGACGATCTCGTAACACTCCCTTTGCCATAGGCTTTGGTAGTCTGGTTCCCGCCCCTGAAATCTACTAAGGATTTAGCTTTACAACGTAGTGTATCAGAGGCGGGAACCAAATTATCCCTTTGGTTTCCGCCGTCGTCTGCAAGATAATATTTGTCTGTCTTCTAGAGACTGCATGCACGCGAAAAGTGCATGATCTCTGCTTTGTACTAAATTCATACTTACTTGTCAAAGTGCGGTAGAATTAAGTTTTATAATTCTGAATGTTGATCGTAGATAACGGTAATTAAATATGTCCGACATTCCAGAAAGTAAAACTAAACAAGGAAGCAGACTTAACCTGTGTTAATCATATGCAATTATCTATGCGAAATCAAAGGAAACGCCGCCAACACAGTCGTCATTTGATGACGTAGTCGATAGAAAATGTGTTGAAAATACTCTCCTAACAGCGGAAAATTCCAGTCTCAATATAAATCACGTGACTTTTTAAGCGGGTGCAGGTCATCCAAATATGGCTATGTTTACTACGGTTTGTTGACAAAAAATGCGCGTGATAGTAAACGCGGGAAAAAAGAATGACGTAATGAAAGCGATCGCTGTTTTACAGCCAAAACTTCGTAACTGCAGCTGAACACAAGCTGCAGTTACGGGTATTTTGTTGAAAAGTGATGATATGCTTGAAAAACAAAACGCTAACTACAAAGTAAATACACTGACGTTACATGGTTTTAACACCGCCGTATCCCCTCTTTCCGCCGCGTGATTGCTCAAAGGAATTTGGTCAGTTAGTAACTTGCATGCCTTCTAAATCGTTTAGACGATGCCAATCAAGGATTATCGATTTTTCACATTAAACAATAAGTAAGTGACTGTGTTGACACGCTTGTTAATTGGCGATTGGTACTGGGTAAATATCGATTTTTACCCTTTACAAATTTTTTTACAGACGTCCGGGTTTAAATTTAAAGAAGTCAGCAAAAAATTTCAGACGTCTGACAGACGCCCAACTTCAAAATTCCGGACGTTTTTTCGCGAAAATCGGACGTAATATACGTCGACGTCCGCTTATTGAGAGCACTGGGTACAAGATTCAATTTTAGGGGTGCAAAACCCCCATATTAGCATGGACCATGAAAAATTTCAAATACTTGGTAGAACATTGAAACTTGGTAGGAATCTTATTTCAAATAAAACAAGTAAAATAAACTTTATTCCAATGCAATATCTTCAATAACTGATTTTTTTTTATTTTTTTTAAAAAGGGGGCGTGGCTCACCAATTACTGGATTTGGTGCTCACTTTCTGACACGATTAATAAAATGTATTTATCTGATGTATAAGAAGCTAGCCTATCTCTGACTTCTAGGGACTTGTTTATTATTCTAGACAAAGTATAAGAAGGAAAAAGTTCTTTTAACCCATTACCAAGTGACAAAAAATCAAATCTGGCTCAATCCAATATCATCAGTTCATAACAGATGGCTCATGCACAATGCACCAATGTTATATATATTTCAACTTCAAAAAAGTTACTTGCAAGGTTAAATAATATTTTTGTAAGAGAATTTGTTGCCTTTCGCAAAATACGTGTGACTTTTTAGTTCTAGGTGAATGTGGGTGTTTACCATTATGCACCCAATATATACCAAATTGCATCAAATATTGGTTAAGTATTAACCGAATGAATTCCAGAAGATACCCAAAACAATGTTATTACATGTTATTGCAATTAGAAGAAGCAGGCAGAACAAATTGGTGTACACATATCAAAAATTTACTTTTTACATACCGTTTTGGTTATGTCTGGATTTTTCATGAAGTAGGTGATGATAAACTATTTTTACAACTTTTTACAAATAGGCTAAAAGACTGCTATACTCAAACGTGGTACAGTGCAATAGAACAGTCATCTAAGGCTAAACATTATAAATATTTTAAATCACTGTTAGATCCAGAATTTTATTTAAGGCTATATAAGCACTGATCTTTCATACAAACTTATTAGATGTTTTGCGAATTTCAGATGTTCTTCGCATGAATTAATGATCGAAAAAGGAAGACATCTTGGTATTGATAAAGAATTACGTTTTTGTCCAATTTGTAAATCTCAAAGTATTTCTGTTATTGAGGACGAGTATCATTTTTTCTTCGAGTGTAGTGTTTATGAGCAACTTAGATTGACACATTTTGAGCCGTTCTGGTTAAGAGATAGAAATATCTATAAATTCTATGCAATATTAAAACAAAATGACAAATCAACGATTTACAAAGTTTCGAAATATCTTTTAGAGGCATTTTCTTTGCGAAAGGAATTATTAAATGAGTTAAGCTAAGTAATGATGTTTATTCAAAAGTTTTCACGTAAAAAAAAAAAATAAAACTGTGCTGTACAATATTATATATATGTACGCTTTGACAAAACATTTTCCCTTTTAACTATCGATATAAAATTATGTTATTGGTAGAAAAGTAATTATATTTGTAAACCATTAAATTGCAGAATTATCTTTGTTATGTCACTCATGTTTTCATGTTTGTATTGTATAATTGTATCATGGGCCATTGGCCTAAATACTTGAATAAAATATGTCTATGTTTATGTCTATAATCTATAGATCATTAATTTGGAAATTTGTTTGGTCTACAACTCATGAAAACAAATATTGACTCAAGATTAGTTCATTGGCTGCTTTCAGTATTTCCAGTACTTTGATTTTACGGATGCAGCCATCTTCGGATTTTTCCGTGACATATTTGTCACTCAAAAAATGCATCCCATTTAGAATATGAAATTCATCTTGGAAACGGGGATTCATCATCTCTTTAAAGAACAAGTTGAGAAAACATCGTTTCAAATAATAAACACAAGATTAGTCAAGTTAATCGCCTATTATCATTCAAAACAATCAAATTCCCGAGTGCAGCCATGTTCGGATTTTTCCGTAAAATATTCGTCCAATCCCTGCCAGTAATACCCGAAAGGGGAGTTAGGCAGTATATATAGATAGATAGAATTCCGTAAGTGGGTCAGGCATTGCATTAAAATGCAAAATTCATGATGAAAACGGAGATATTGAGCATTTTTGATTAACAAATGTCGAGATGGTATTTCTAATCAAGTCTACAGACTGTACTACTATACTCTTGATGGGGAACACTCGATGATCCACTATAAAATTTGATTGTTAATTCTTCATTACTTTCTTTCAAAGTCAAAACGAAGCGCTTTCGTTCCGAGTTTGTGATGTTCCGGAAGAAAAATATGTCTTCTTTCGTCATTGGCAAGTTTCCTATCAAATATCCAATCAGAAATGCTGTTTCTGTTGAATGCGTTTAATGACTGCTTCGCGGGCAATGAGAGGTAACTCTTTTTTTACCTCCAATTTGAGAGCCAACTTGATTTAGTGTTAGACGAGTGACGTCCCTTGTTGGTTCATGCTACCCATATGGGGGTTTTTGGGAACCCTGCGTAAAGCGCATCAGTAAAAAGCTGTCTCATTTTGCTAGACATGGATTTACTCACAGGCGTCCGTAATTTGAGCCTTGGCACCATCTAGACTATTCATTATCACAAGGCATTTTTCTACGTTCAATCTGATCGTCATCTCTCTCTCTCTCACAAAATAGGGTGGAACTTTTTCAAATTAACAGGTAATCAGGGATTTTCTTAAGTGGACGCCCACTTGCCCGTGCCGGGGTAAAATCAGTGGGGGCAAGTGCTTTTTCCATGAAGGTTGCCCGCCGGGCAAGTATATTTTCTGTCGTAGGAAACATTTTTGGTAGTTTCTGTTGCAATATCATTTTTCTTTCTGTTTACATTTATGTAATAGGACTGCTGAGAGTATTAATGCACTTGGATATTCATGATTTCAGTGAAAAAAATATCAAGTATAACTGATTGCCACCTCAGGTATCATGGATCGTGATTTTCGACCAAAATTAATATACAAGTAGTTTTCTGCTAAATATTAAAAAAAATGGCCAATTAATAAAGTGAAGTTAAACTATAATTTTCTACAAACCTTATATAATATTATCGGCAATCCTTTCCCTTCATGCATGTCTGTGTTATGTACATAATTCACTCTCAGAAATAGAAATTCACATACGCAAAACTGAGTAAAGGATGAAAGCACAAATTAATTTTCGTGAAAGGAATTTGCATAAATAATAATTTATCATATTGTTCCGAACTTGCGAGTGAAATTGTTTGTAAGTCCAGAGTGCTGAAGTTAATGCATATCCTTTTCCTATAATCTGATCACAAGTAACCATAAAAAGAGTAAATAAATATAAAATTCCTTTGTCTTGACACAAATTATTGTAAGCCTAAGACAACACTGTATAAATTTACAACACAGATTGATTTTCCATAAATAGATTTTCTTTGATCTAAGGGGACAATTCATTTTACATGACGTCAGGACTCATGACCCTTATCTATAATAAGCACAGTTGAATCTGTTTAACTACCTAATGAGTAGGAACTTTGATGTATTTTAGACGAACTGTGCTTCACTTTTAATTGCTTTTAGAACTGACTGGATTCGAAAGAGGATGCAATCCACAAAAAAGACACTATTTTTTTGCACAAATCTTTTTTAAATGTAGAGAAAAATCCAGCATGATTTTTTGATAATTCTCTATCAATAAGGCTTTCAAAACTAGAAATTGTTTTGAATAGTGTGTAAAATTCAGAATACTATTTTCAGTTCAAAGTTCAAACAAGAGCTGTATATTTGGACACCCCTTTTATCTTTGCAAAGTTTACGTCCACTTTACAATATTATTTGACATGGCATTTTCTCTGTTTCACCCTTCAATTTCGATTATTGGAACTTTCTGGATTTTGGTAATGGGAAAGGAAAAAATATTCAAAAATACATAATAATAATAATAAACAGGATTGAAGCTATGCTTTATGGAATAAGGTTATAAAAGTACAAGGGTCATTTTGATAAATTATGATATTCAAATTATGATACAAATCAGATACCTTATTTTGGTACACAAAGAGGTATTCACCTCTATGGACTGTGTCTGTGGTGAATACCTAGCTGCATACCAAAATGGTAAACACATGGCTATCTGATTGATGTGTTAGAACCTATATATCTTTGTTTTATACATACTATGTACTAGAACTCACCAGCTTCGTTCTAAACATCAACAGAAATGGGGGCAAGTAGTTTTCAAAGGGGGCAAGTAGATCTTGAAAGTGACTTGCCCCCTGGGCAAGTGAAACTCAAATCCTTAAGAAAACCCCTGGGTAATCTGTCCAATCTTTCGTTAACCGAGAGCCAACATATTTTTCTTCAAAGAAAATGCAATTGTTTGGGGGTGGGTAACGAAGTCTGACTGCTACAATGGCTCAAAGTTGAAATTTCCATCGAGGTTTTGCTTCATGGACACTGACGTTCAGTCGATTTCAAGATATGAGCACGCTTGAGATCTAACAGAGCGCCCTTTAAACTACATGGACACCAAAAGCAAGTCTAAATATAACACTAACCTGCCACATTCGTCTTCTCTAATGGCTTAGAATCAAACATTTCACGATTTTCCGTTCAGCTAGAGTATTGACATGAAAGTAGACATCTTGAAAAGATGACGTAATTGGCGACGAATAATTTCATTGCAGGGTTTCCGTTTGACCCGGGAGCTCGGGTTTTGACGCATGAAAAATGAAAATGACCCCAATTTGACTCTCAGAAATTTCAACTGATGCATCATTCTGACTCTTGATTTTTACAACCCATGCGTCACCCATCATTCAAGATGAAGGGATATCTACTAATTGACCCATTATCCAGGTCACACCTTTAGTTCAGAGCAGTAAAAAATCGATAATCTGTGACTGTGTTACGCAATCTTTCGCCGATTTGCAAGTCGTGTGTTAATTTGACATGATCAGTGATGCGTGCGGATTATCAGTCGTAAATCCATTAATTAATTTGTCACAGTCCTTGATTTGATTTGAAGTAGCTGTGTGGCAATAAAATACACAATCTGCTTGTAAAGATACCAAGAACTTAAGGAAATAATTATCATCAATCATCAGGTAGCTCTCGCCGGCGGCCATGAAATTCTGATTACATTATCATTGAATATCAAACAGAATCCCTTGAATCTGTAGTAATTAATGCTAAGTTTCCTTACTTATTCGAAATATAATTGATCTAGCTGGCTTAAGTTCTTAAAGAAAAGGTAAAATGATCAGATATCTTAATTGTCATGGGTTTTCGTGGTTTAGACACGGCATTATCAAAGGAAAATTTAAAGGTGCACTTTATCAAAGATAAATATTTTTTCTTCGAAATTTCCTTGGCATAAATGAAAAATATCAGCTTTTCAATATCAAGAATTTGATTTCTACCATTTTACACAAGATTTCAATCTTGTACTAAATTTGTTAATAAGGAGGGGGGGGGGGGGGGGGGGGGGGGGGGGGCGGGTTAAAATGAGGGCAAAATTTTTATGCATTCCAACCTTTAATTTCAAATCCAAACCCCATCTTGTGGGTACTCATTTGAATAGCATCAATGAGTCGATTCCAATGAGTACCTTCAACATAGGGTTTGATAACAACAATGCTTTTTGAAAAGTCAATATCCCTTCTCATCTGTAGCACTCTAAAGGTTTAAAAGGTGTTACATTTTCTCTTAAAATAAGCACTTTGGTCTTATTGAAACATTTTCATATAAATCAGCATCCCCCCTTCCCCTTTATCAATCGATCAAGGTTTGATTTTTCTCGCGCTTCATTTTGACTCTTGGGATTTTGGCCTCAAGGGTCAATGACTCTTGGGATTTTTGTCCTAATGGAAACCCTGCATTGGTCGACTCGTTTCTGTTAACTTGTTCGTACATTCCCCCGAAAATCGAGGCACCACTACTATCGCTAGCGCCACTAGCTTGACTAAATGTGTTTTAAATAATCTACATTCTTATAATCTTCTCTTTACTGCTGAAAAAATAACATGAGCGAACTTTTCTAACTTTCCTTTGTCTCCGTAAGCTAAATGTTTAAATACCCTCTGGTTCCCGCTCTTACATCATGAAACTGTTTAAAAATAGCTATAGAAATCGAGTACCAATCTCGCGCGAGACTGTCAAAACGATACTCGGCCAATAAAATCATTCGCCGCTAATTACGTCACCAAAAACGTGACATCGATTATCCAACGAAATTACCCATCAGATTGAACGTAGAAAAATGCCTTGTGATAAAGAATAGTCTAGATCAGCTCGGGAAAGGTATGAATTCCTCAACGTTGAGGAATTCGTTAACAGTTAACGAATTCCTCAACTCAAAGTTAACGAATTCGTTAACTCTTGGCTTTTAATTGAAATAGGCATTGGTATACAAAAATCAGCATTGAGATACTGGTAATTTATGAAACTTTAAACAAAAATGAAACTTTTGGTCCAAGCATAAAAAAATTCAACCAAGCATTATAAAATGGCATCCAAAAAAAGACAATCCCCATTGATTTGAATAGGCAGAAAATATAGGAGTTGAGGAATTCGTTAACTCTGGGCCTGATTTTAAAGGGCAATAAATTTAGTTTGACTAATATTTTTTCCTATTTTGTGGTTTTAATGTGAACAATAGACCTCAATTATCAATGTGTATCAGCTTATTTTCAATCTCTTGGCTTTATTTGATAGAAAAAGACGAAAAACATGCCCATCCAAAATGCATGGAAATTGAGTCAAGCAGAGTTAACGAATTCGTCAACATGTTAACTAATTTGTTAACGTTAACGAATTCAGACATTTCCCGAACTGAGATGGTGCCAAGGCTCAAATTACGGACGCCTGTGGATTTACTGCTAAAGGAATTCACATGATCACGATGCTTTTGCCGCTACAATGTCCCTTGCGCAAAACATTCAGTACATTATTTTAGTAAAAAACAATAAAACCGACAGATGCTAAATACAGATGGGCATTTTCTTCACTAAGAACACGTATGCATAATGCAAATCAATACACAAGAACAAGACATCTAAGACACCAATCAAATATGCACTTAATCACCGATGCAATAATTTCACCTTGATTTGATTCCGATTTTTCTGTTTGATCTTTTTGTTTTTCTTCTGCGGAATCCATTTTGCCGGAAACGGAAGTGAACTGTAAAGATGATATTCAGCGGATTTATTTTATTTATATAGTTCCCATTTAAGTAGGTGTGTCGAATTAAGCAGATAATTTAACACATTGTGATGATTTGTTAATCAATTTAGATTGCATAAAAATGAATTCCGTAAAATAATGCATTTTTCATATTCCCGTTTCTTAATTAAGATATATTCGTATGGTATCGGTATCCGTATAATAATCAGTAGGCCCAAAACAATGCGATTTATCATGGCTTGCTTGTTTGAAAAAGGAATTAGTAGGCGATATTGCAAATAAAGAATAGATGTTCTCGGTACATTCTGTTTATCAGGAATTCATTTTTTCCTGTGACATTTGCTATATCCATGTCCTGTGGTGTAGCCAAAAACAAGTAAATTATTTGAAAAACGTTAAGATGATTTTTTAAAAGAATAGAATATGATTTGTCAACAAAACCCAGTTTTCAGCCTCCATACATACATATCATGTAAATACTGGTATTCGAGACAATTACATTTGGAAAAAGTGCATTTAAGTCATATGAGATGAACATGGAAACTGAGTAGTCTGCTCATACAAACAGTCTGATCAGTACCCATGTATCATTCCGACGGTTGAAACGGGTAACACATAGGAGAACAATAAATGATCTTGATCAAACCGAGTGTATCGTCGGTAGGGTATCATTCCATACATGCAAACAATTTAGATGGACTGACCAATTTCAAAACAGAAACTCTTTTTGAAGAAACGACTGGATACGGGTTTAGAAAACCTTTCCCAGAAAGAAGAAAATGTTGATAGCCTGCATTTTCTCCTTTTATCTCAATATTTACTGGACTATATACCATACAAATATCTAATCTTTATTAATATATTCAGTTTTGTCATCTGTAGCAAAAATTTATACTTATAAAAATTGATAAACAATAAGAAGCGAAATTTTGCATAGAATACATTGCAAAAATGAGCTAATTGGTGAAATCAAGATCAGACAATACATTAACCATCTCCCAAATTGTGCAATAGGGCCTATTAAACTAATCATCTCTCAAACAATTGCCTGTGATAACCGTGATGGCGTATTGGACTAGCATTTGCTATATGTTTCGTTTTCTCTAAACGTTTTCATAAGCCATTCCACTAAGGATGTCAAAACAGGTATCTTTTATGTAAAAATGTTTTAAATACAATTTATTAGTACCAATTTACAAATATACAGCAAACATGTCGCAAAATACAGTTTTTAAACATTTGTATATGTCGGAGGCCACTTTGGAATCTAGGGCCGATCCGGAATCGGCCTAGTCCAGTTTAAACTGGTACCCGTTGTATACGATGTATTTACAACTGGGAACACCTACTGCATTCTGTCCTTTGATTGGTCAATCGATAGACAATTACAAGTGCCCGTTTACTGAGTTGCTTCCCCTGTCCAGGCCGTGTACATGACCGGTACATGACCGTAAGATTAGCTGTTACCTTACCTACATCCGTAGAAGATTTCAGGTGCGGGAACCAGACTAAGTCCAGTATAGAATTCTACTCTGGCCTAGTCCAAATTGGAATTCTAAACTGGACTAGACCGATCTGGAATCCGCCTTGAAAGTTTCTAGTCCAGATAAGAATTCCAATCCAGGATCGGCCTAGACCAGATTGGAATATATTGTGTTAACAGTGATTTTATGTGAAAATTCCCCATTACATTCGTCTGAAAGAACATTTTTTATACATTTTCTATGAAAAATATTAATGTAAAAATAAATCTTTATCATAACCGATAGCTGAATACAAAATAAATTTTGTTTATACATCTACCTTTCTTAGGAAATTAAAATTGATAAATATTTGTCTAAGATTTATGATCAATTAATCGTGCATTGAAAATAGATTGAAGAAACAGCACCCACAAAAAATCTAGTACATTCTTAAACAAAATTTTGTATTATATCGGTAACTATTTCCAAATTGTAATTAGACTAACTATCCATTTTTTATCGATTTGAATAATTTCTTTCTGATATGATTTCTATGAACATATGTTCTTTTAAAATCTAGCTTTTAGCAGTGACAAAATTATGTCTTGTTTGAGAAAGGGAAAACATAAAAGATTTAACCCATTACCGGACCACATAATTTTAAGCTTGTCCAAGATGTTGCAGACGACATTTTCAAATGAATGAAATTCAAATTCGAGTTGTCTTTTTGGGTAGAAAACATTGTGGAAAATGAAGAAATTGCTTGTCACAAGCAATTTCTTCATTTTCCACAGTGTTTTCACGTGCCTTTTTTTTGTTCCTTGATGTTAAGATACAAATAATGTTTATAATCAAACATGTATAACTATGATGTTTTCAAGTTATATCTACGCTCAGTTTCAATTAAGGAGGAATGCTCCAGTTTCCTACATTTTTTCCCAAAAATAGAATTTATTTATAGTTTGTATGTTGAAATTACATGTTATTACCAATTGAAAAATGAAATAAAAATGGATGGTCAGCGATCTTGTTTGAATTTTATAGGCATTTGTATCACATACCCCTACATCGAAAAAATGCACAATTTCTTGCACCTGTCCAAGGTCACTAAAATGCTAATGAAATGCTGTATATTCACCGTTTAGTCCCGAAAATGGATTTAAAGTAACGTCTTACATTTAATAAGAACAGAAAACCCAAAATAAGAACCATTATAAACGCGTAAATGTATAAAACAGCATGCTCACGTGTTCGGTTAGATTAACGAAGCTGCAGTGTTTTAAGTCAAAATTTGCATATTTTTGGAAATATTTCAAGTTCTACATAATAGAATTTGATAAAAACTCCCCCATTGTATTAAGCAACATGTCCTGGTAATAATTCAAAAAGAAAATGTATAGGTCAGCGCACTTATTAGTGAATTACAGCAATTTCTATCAGCTACACATTAATAAAATGATGCAAAACAGTGGTAACTGCATACACACTTACGACTGTCTTTCTCTAAATAATCGATTTCCAACTTGAGGAAATCAGTTTTGCATAATAAATACACATTTACCGTCGTAAATGGTAAATTGCAATGATATGTTATATTATTGAAAATATGGTAGCGAAACATATTGGTACGAAACGTTTAAGAATACTACAGTAAAGACCGAGAGTTCCCAAAAACTGGAGCATTCCCCCTTAAACAATGGATTCTAAAGTGGTCTAGGCAGATTCTAGATCTGCCTAGCCAGATTGGAATTCCATACTGGCCTAGACCAATCCAGAATCTGCCTAGACCACATTAGAATTCTAATCTGGACTAGTCCAAACTAGAAATCTATCACTGAAGGTGATAAAAATACCCCCGCCACCACCTTTGTTCGGACAGGCGTTTTTGTTGAACCAGGAGCCATACTCAGAAATTGTCAATCCGATTTTCTTGAAATTTGGTCCAATCAGGGGCCATAACTCAGAAAGTATCGGTCTGATTTCCGTGAATTTTGCATCTTGCATATATACAGGTCCTAATGCATAGGCCTACCTGTGCCAAGTATGAAGCAAATCGTTCAGTAACTGTAAGAGGAATTGTCCGGACAAGCATTTTAGTCAAATCAGGGGCTGTAACTCAGAAATTGTCGGTCTGATTTTCGTGGAATGTGCGTCTTGCACATCTACAGAAGTTAATGCACACCTGTTCCAAGTATGAAGCAAAGCGGACAGTAACTAAAGGAGGAGTTGTCCGGACAAGCATTTTTTGGTAAAATCAAGGGCCATAACTGAGAAAGTAATGGTCATATTTTCGTAAAATTTGCGTCATGTACATCTACAGGTCCTAATGCACACCTATGCCAAGTATGAAGCAAATCGGACAGTAAGTGTAGGAGGAGTTGGCCGGACAAACATTTTTGGGTCAAATCAGGGACCATAACTCAAAAAGTATAGGTCCAATTATTGTGAAATTTGCGTCTTGCACATCTACAGGTCCTAATGCACACATGTGCCAAGTATGAAGCAAATCGGGCAGTAACTGTAGGAGGAGTTGGCCGGACAAGCATTTTTGGGTCAAATCAGGGGCCAATTTTCAAAAAGTATTGGTCCGATTTCCGTTAAATTTGCGTCTTGCACATCTACAGGTCACAATGAACACTTGTGCCAAGTATGAACTTAGTTGGTCCACAAGTGTAGGAGGAGTTATCCGGACAAGCATTTTTTGGTCAAATCAGGGGCCATAACTGAGAAAGTATCGGTCCGATTTTCATGAAATTTGCGTCTTGCACATCTGCACGTCATAATGCACACCTGTGCCAAGTATGAAGACAATCGGACAGTAACTGTAGGAGGAGTTGGCCGGACAAGCATTTTTGGGTCAAATCAGGGACCATAACTCAAAAAGTATTGGTCCGATTTCTGTGAAATTTGCGTCTTGCACATCTACAGGTCACAATGAACACTTGTGCCAAGTATGAACTTAGTTGGTCCACAAGTGTAGGAGGAGTTATCCGGACAAGCATTTTTTGGTCAAATCAGGGGCCATAACTGAGAAAGTATTGGTCCGATTTTCATGAAATTTGCGTCTTGCACATCTGCACGTCATAATGCACACCTGTGCCAAGTATGAAGCAAATCGGACAGTAACTGTAGGAGAAGTTGGCCGGACAAGCATTTTTGGGTCAAATCAGGGACCATAATTCAAAAAGTATTTGTCCGATTTCTGTGAAATTTGCGTCTTGCACATCTGCAGGTCACAATGGACACTTGTGCCAAGTATGAACTTAATTGGTCCAAGTGTAGGAGGAGTTGTCCGGACAAGCATTTTTTTGTCAAATCAGGGTCCATAACTCAGAAAGTATCCGTCCGATTTTCGTGAAATTTGCGTCTTGCACATCTACAGGTCCTAATGCACACCTTTGCAAAGTATGAAGCAAATCGGACAGTAACTGTAGGAGGAGGTGTCCGGACAAGCATTTTTTGGTCAAATCAGGGTCCATAACTCAGAAAGTAACAGTAGGATTTTCGTGAAATTTGCGTTTTGCACATCTGCACGTCCGAATGCACACCTGAGCCAAGTATGAAGCAAATCGGGCAGTAACTGTAGGAGAAGTTGGCCGGACAAGCATTTTTGGGTCAAATCAGGGGCCAATTTTCAAAAAGTATTGGTCCGATTTCCGTGAAATTTGCGTCTTGCACATCTACAGGTCACAATGAACATTTGTGTCAAGTATGAACTAAATCGGTCCACAAGTGTAGGAGGAGTTGTCCGGACAAAGTTTTGGAGACAGACCAACCAACCAACCATCCAACCACTGGACCGACAGGCTGATTCCAGTATACCCCCTCCAAACTTCGTTTGCGGGGTATAACTAGAATTCCAGTTTAGACTAGACCGATTCCGGATCGGCCTAGGCCGATTCCGGATTGGCATAGATTCCAATGTGGACTCCGACATATACATGTACATGTAATCGACTATTGTATTAATTGTGATTTGAACAAAAGTGTTGGTTGCGTTTCATAAAATGTGGTTTTGATGATAGTGAGCATTATCAGACGAAAAATGAAAAAAAAATAATAATAAAAAAAGGAGAAAAGGGTTTGCGTTACAGCATTTTCCAATCTTTTTTACTTTTTTTGTTTTATTCTATTTATTGCCATATTGTCGTATTTCTATGTTTCTTACCTTTTTATTCCTTCTGGACCATTATTCAATTCTGAAGTCTTGGAGTAGGGAATAGACGTTGCATTTGCATTACCTTTTCGTCTTTCAACAAACGCAACCAGGCACAAAAAATAACATATGCATATCCAATCAATACAACAATATAATGATTATGATCTTGTTTCATCTGAAAAAAAATCTGAATTATTATTCACTACATAGGTAAAAGGTACGGTGTGAGTGAATTGAGTGATTATTTGAAAACAAGTGTGAAAAGGGAACAAAAGAATACAGTGCTCTAGCATATAGTTTATATTTTAAATTGCTTATGTATTTTCTGTTGCAATTAGATTTGATACATTGTAGAGAAAAGTTTGTATAGAATTCTTGTACTGTTATTTCCATATCACGTTGAATCGGTTTTATTTTGTTACAATCGAAAAATATATGTATTAGAGTTTCCACTGATAACTGACAAAAGTTGCAAGAACTGTCATCTACTGAATTCATTTATATTAGAAGCGAGTTCGTTGGTAATATTCTGTGGTAATGCCAAAACAGGTCTTATTTGGGACAGGGTTAAACGGAATTGCATGTCACAGATACAATCCTTATATTAGAGTTCTTTTTATTGAATCCCTTAAATAACCACTATGAGTTTGGAATATTTTCCCAAAAACGTAGGCTAAATAAAGTTACCAAAACCTAAAAAGTAGCTAAAATTAAGTAGTTTCTTCATAAACAACATCTTATTTTATCTTATTTTGAATAAATAATGATTGTATTGCTCTACCGCGATGCGGCTTACATTCGCACTTGTTGGGCTTCATGTAGGGTGTAAAAAGCCTAAAACATCATCAAAGTAACAAAAAATGACATTCAACTTGTCCATTGCTTAGATTATACATGTATATTTCTTAATGTATTTTAATACAAAATATATGGAATAAAGGTCAATTTTTCTGTACGGCGTTGATTTCTCCTGTACGGCGTTGATTTTGCTGTGCGGCATGTTTTAGTATGACCCTGCCCTGCTCGTATACTGCCCATTGCATGAAGAAAACAGAAAAAACCCTGCTGGCATGAACCCCGCTTTAGAAGAGTGGCGCGGAATCAGCACCCTCCAGGTGGACAACCATATACTGTCCTCTCCGGATTTCCATAAGAATATTTTTGGCCAACGTCTCTTTCTTTGCTATAATGAAAAGATAAAATTTGTTTAAAGTCGGCAAGACAATATAACATACAACATAAGCTTCGGATCGTTATGAAGCTTTTGAATCGACTGTGCAACAAACAAATACAAGAAGCAACATTTACAAGTAGCAACATTTAAGCTAAGTGGTTAAGGATATTAGTTTGAGGGCGCCTTACAGGACAGATTAAAAGATACGTATGAATTGGACTGTCGGAGCCATTGTCCAATACAGATCAGACATGGATTTAAAGTAACGTCTTACATTTAATAAGAACAGAAAACCCAAAATAAGAACCATTATAAACGCGTAAATGTATAAAACAGCATGCTCACGTGTTCGGTTAGATTAACGAAGCTGCAGTGTTTTAAGTCAAAATTTGCATATTTTTGGAAATATTTCAAGTTCTACATAATAGAATTTGATAAAAACTCCCCCATTGTATTAAGCAACATGTCCTGGTAATAATTCAAAAAGAAAATGTATAGGTCAGCGCACTTATTAGTGAATTACAGCAATTTCTATCAGCTACACATTAATAAAATGATGCAAAACAGTGGTAACTGCATACACACTTACGACTGTCTTTCTCTAAATAATCGATTTCCAACTTGAGGAAATCAGTTTTGCATAATAAATACACATTTACCGTCGTAAATGGTAAATTGCAATGATATGTTATATTATTGAAAATATGGTAGCGAAACATATTGGTACGAAACGTTTAAGAATACTACAGTAAAGACCGAGAGTTCCCAAAAACTGGAGCATTCCCCCTTAAACAATGGATTCTAAAGTGATCTAGGCAGATTCTAGATCTGCCTAGCCAGATTGGAATTCCATACTGGCCTAGACCAATCCAGAATCTGCCTAGACCACATTAGAATTCTAATCTGGACTAGTCCAAACTAGAAATCTATCACTGAAGGTGATAAAAATACCCCCGCCACCATCTTTGTTCGGACAGGCGTTTTTGTTGAATCAGGAGCCATACTCAGAAATTGTCAATCCGATTTTCTTGAAATTTGGTCCAATCAGGGGCCATAACTCAGAAAGTATTGGTCTGATTTCCGTGAATTTTGCATCTTGCATATATACAGGTCCTAATGCATAGGCCTACCTGTGCCAAGTATGAAGCAAATCGTTCAGTAACTGTAAGAGGAATTGTCCGGACAAGCATTTTAGTCAAATCAGGGGCTGTAACTCAGAAATTGTCGGTCTGATTTTCGTGGAATGTGCGTCTTGCACATCTACAGAAGTTAATGCACACCTGTTCCAGGTATGAAGCAAAGCGGACAGTAACTAAAAGAGGAGTTGTCCGGACAAGCATTTTTTGGTAAAATCAAGGGCCATAACTGAGAAAGTAATGGTCATATTTTCGTAAAATTTGCGTCATGTACATCTACAGGTCCTAATGCACACCTATGCCAAGTATGAAGCAAATCGGACAGTAAGTGTAGGAGGAGTTGGCCGGACAAACATTTTTGGGTCAAATCAGGGACCATAACTCAAAAAGTATTGGTCCAATTATTGTGAAATTTGCGTCTTGCACATCTACAGGTCCTAATGCACACATGTGCCAAGTATGAAGCAAATCGGGCAGTAACTGTAGGAGGAGTTGGCCGGACAAGCATTTTTGGGTCAAATCAGGGGCCAATTTTCAAAAAGTATTGGTCCGATTTCCGTTAAATTTGCGTCTTGCACATCTACAGGTCACAATGAACACTTGTGCCAAGTATGAACTTAGTTGGTCCACAAGTGTAGGAGGAGTTATCCGGACAAGCATTTTTTGGTCAAATCAGGGGCCATAACTGAGAAAGTATCGGTCCGATTTTCATGAAATTTGCGTCTTGCACATCTGCACGTCATAATGCACACCTGTGCCAAGTATGAAGCCAATCGGACAGTAACTGTAGGAGGAGTTGGCCGGACAAGCATTTTTGGGTCAAATCAGGGACCATAACTCAAAAAGTATTGGTCCGATTTCTGTGAAATTTGCGTCTTGCACATCTACAGGTCACAATGAACACTTGTGCCAAGTATGAACTTAGTTGGTCCACAAGTGTAGGAGGAGTTATCCGGACAAGCATTTTTTGGTCAAATCAGGGGCCATAACTGAGAAAGTATCGGTCCGATTTTCATGAAATTTGCGTCTTGCACATCTGCACGTCATAATGCACACCTGTGCCAAGTATGAAGCAAATCGGACAGTAACTGTAGGAGAAGTTGGCCTGACAAGCATTTTTGGGTCAAATCAGGGACCATAATTCAAAAAGTATTTGTCCGATTTCTGTGAAATTTGCGTCTTGCACATCTACAGGTCACAATGAACACTTGTGCCAAGTATGAACTTAATTGGTCCAAGTGTAGGAGGAGTTGTCCGGACAAGCATTTTTTTTGTCAAATCAGGGTCCATAACTCAGAAAGTATCCGTCCGATTTTCGTGAAATTTGCGTCTTGCACATCTACAGGTCCTAATGCACACCTTTGCCAAGTATGAAGCAAATCGGACAGTAACTGTAGGAGGAGGTGTCCGGACAAGCATTTTTTGGTCAAATCAGGGTCCATAACTCAGAAAGTAACAGTAGGATTTTCGTGAAATTTGCGTTTTGCACATCTGCACGTCCGAATGCACACCTGAGCCAAGTATGAAGCAAATCGGGCAGTAACTGTGGGAGAAGTTGGCCGGACAAGCATTTTTGGGTCAAATCAGGGGCCAATTTTCAAAAAGTATTGGTCCGATTTCCGTGAAATTTGCGTCTTGCACATCTACAGGTCACAATGAACATTTGTGTCAAGTATGAACTAAATCGGTCCACAAGTGTAGGAGGAGTTGTCCGGACAAAGTTTTGGAGACAGACCAACCAACCAACCATCCAACCACTGGACCGACAGGCTGATTCCAGTATACCCCCTCCAAACTTCGTTTGCGGGGTATAACTAGAATTCCAGTTTAGACTAGACCGATTCCGGATCGGCCTAGGCCGATTCCGGATTGGCATAGATTCCAATGTGGACTCCGACATATACATGTACATGTAATCGACTATTGTATTAATTGTGATTTGAACAAAAGTGTTGGTTGCGTTTCATAAAATGTGGTTTTGATGATAGTGAGCATTATCAGACGAAAAATGAAAAAAAAATAATAATAAAAAAAGGAGAAAAGGGTTTGCGTTACAGCATTTTCCAATCTTTTTTACTTTTTTTGTTTTATTCTATTTATTGCCATATTGTCGTATTTCTATGTTTCTTACCTTTTTATTCCCTCTGGACCATTATTCAATTCTGAAGTCTTGGAGTAGGGAATAGACGTTGCATTTGCATTACCTTTTCGTCTTTCAACAAACGCAACCAGGCACAAAAAATAACATATGCATATCCAATCAATACAACAATATAATGATTATGATCTTGTTTCATCTGAAAAAAATCTGAATTATTATTCACTACATAGGTAAAAGGTACGGTGTGAGTGAATTGAGTGATTATTTGAAAACAAGTGTGAAAAGGGAACAAAAGAATACAGTGCTCTAGCATATAGTTTATATTTTAAATTGCTTATGTATTTTCTGTTGCAATTAGATTTGATACATTGTAGAGAAAAGTTTGTATAGAATTCTTGTACTGTTATTTCCATATCACGTTGAATCGGTTTTATTTTGTTACAATCGAAAAATATATGTATTAGAGTTTCCACTGATAACTGACAAAAGTTGCAAGAACTGTCATCTACTAAATTCATTTATATTAGAAGCGAGTTCGTTGGTAATATTCTGTGGTAATGCCAAAACAGGTCTTATTTGGGACAGGGTTAAACGGAATTGCATGTCACAGATACAATCCTTATATTAGAGTTCTTTTTATTGAATCCCTTAAATAACCACTATGAGTTTGGAATATTTTCCCAAAAACGTAGGCTAAATAAAGTTACCAAAACCTAAAAAGTAGCTAAAATTAAGTAGTTCCTTCATAAACAACATCTTATTTTATCTTATTTTGAATAAATAATGATTGTATTGCTCTACCGCGATGCGGCTTACATTCGCACTTGTTGGGCTTCATGTAGGGTGTAAAAAGCCTAAAACATCATCAAAGTAACAAAAAATGACATTCAACTTGTCCATTGCTTAGATTATACATGTATATTTCTTAATGTATTTTAATACAAAATATATGGAATAAAGGTCAATTTTTCTGTACGGCGTTGATTTCTCCTGTACGGCGTTGATTTTGCTGTGCGGCATGTTTTAGTATGACCCTGCCCTGCTCGTATACTGCCCATTGCATGAAGAAAACAGAAAAAACCCTGCTGGCATGAACCCCGCTTTAGAAGAGTGGCGCGGAATCAGCACCCTCCAGGTGGACAACCATATACTGTCCTCTCCGGATTTCCATAAGAATATTTTTGGCCAACGTCTCTTTCTTTGCTATAATGAAAAGATAAAATTTGTTTAAAGTCGGCAAGACAATATAACATACAACATATGCTTCGGATCGTTATGAAGCTTTTGAATCGACTGTGCAACAAACAAATACAAGAAGCAACATTTACAAGTAGCAACATTTAAGCTAAGTGGTTAAGGATATTAGTTTGAGGGCGCCTTACAGGACAGATTAAAAGATACGTATGAATTGGACTGTCGGAGCCATTGTCCAATACAGATCAGACATGGATTTAAAGTAACGTCTTACATTTAATAAGAACAGAAAACCCAAAATAAGAACCATTATAAACGCGTAAATGTATAAAACAGCATGCTCACGTGTTCGGTTAGATTAACGAAGCTGCAGTGTTTTAAGTCAAAATTTGCATATTTTTGGAAATATTTCAAGTTCTACATAATAGAATTTGATAAAAACTCCCCCATTGTATTAAGCAACATGTCCTGGTAATAATTCAAAAAGAAAATGTATAGGTCAGCGCACTTATTAGTGAATTACAGCAATTTCTATCAGCTACACATTAATAAAATGATGCAAAACAGTGGTAACTGCATACACACTTACGACTGTCTTTCTCTAAATAATCGATTTCCAACTTGAGGAAATCAGTTTTGCATAATAAATACACATTTACCGTCGTAAATGGTAAATTGCAATGATATGTTATATTATTGAAAATATGGTAGCGAAACATATTGGTACGAAACGTTTAAGAATACTACAGTAAAGACCGAGAGTTCCCAAAAACTGGAGCATTCCCCCTTAAACAATGGATTCTAAAGTGGTCTGGGCAGATTCTAGATCTGCCTAGCCAGATTGGAATTCCATACTGGCCTAGACCAATCCAGAATCTGCCTAGACCACATTAGAATTCTAATCTGGACTAGTCCAAACTAGAAATCTATCACTGAAGGTGATAAAAATACCCCCGCCACCATCTTTGTTCGGACAGGCGTTTTTGTTGAATCAGGAGCCATACTCAGAAATTGTCAATCCGATTTTCTTGAAATTTGGTCCAATCAGGGGCCATAACTCAGAAAGTATCGGTCTGATTTCCGTGAATTTTGCATCTTGCATATATACAGGTCCTAATGCATAGGCCTACCTGTGCCAAGTATGAAGCAAATCGTTCAGTAACTGTAAGAGGAATTGTCCGGACAAGCATTTTAGTCAAATCAGGGGCTGTAACTCAGAAATTGTCGGTCTGATTTTCGTGGAATGTGCGTCTTGCACATCTACAGAAGTTAATGCACACCTGTTCCAGGTATGAAGCAAAGCGGACAGTAACTAAAAGAGGAGTTGTCCGGACAAGCATTTTTTGGTAAAATCAAGGGCCATAACTGAGAAAGTAATGGTCATATTTTCGTAAAATTTGCGTCATGTACATCTACAGGTCCTAATGCACACCTATGCCAAGTATGAAGCAAATCGGACAGTAAGTGTAGGAGGAGTTGGCCGGACAAACATTTTTGGGTCAAATCAGGGACCATAACTCAAAAAGTATTGGTCCAATTATTGTGAAATTTGCGTCTTGCACATCTACAGGTCCTAATGCACACATGTGCCAAGTATGAAGCAAATCGGGCAGTAACTGTAGGAGGAGTTGGCCGGACAAGCATTTTTGGGTCAAATCAGGGGCCAATTTTCAAAAAGTATTGGTCCGATTTCCGTTAAATTTGCGTCTTGCACATCTACAGGTCACAATGAACACTTGTGCCAAGTATGAACTTAGTTGGTCCACAAGTGTAGGAGGAGTTATCCGGACAAGCATTTTTTGGTCAAATCAGGGGCCATAACTGAGAAAGTATCGGTCCGATTTTCATGAAATTTGCGTCTTGCACATCTGCACGTCATAATGCACACCTGTGCCAAGTATGAAGCCAATCGGACAGTAACTGTAGGAGGAGTTGGCCGGACAAGCATTTTTTGGTCAAATCAGGGACCATAACTCAAAAAGTATTGGTCCGATTTCTGTGAAATTTGCGTCTTGCACATCTACAGGTCACAATGAACACTTGTGCCAAGTATGAACTTAGTTGGTCCACAAGTGTAGGAGGAGTTATCCGGACAAGCATTTTTTGGTCAAATCAGGGGCCATAACTGAGAAAGTATCGGTCCGATTTTCATGAAATTTGCGTCTTGCACATCTGCACGTCATAATGCACACCTGTGCCAAGTATGAAGCAAATCGGACAGTAACTGTAGGAGAAGTTGGCCTGACAAGCATTTTTGGGTCAAATCAGGGACCATAATTCAAAAAGTATTTGTCCGATTTCTGTGAAATTTGCGTCTTGCACATCTACAGGTCACAATGAACACTTGTGCCAAGTATGAACTTAATTGGTCCAAGTGTAGGAGGAGTTGTCCGGACAAGCATTTTTTTTGTCAAATCAGGGTCCATAACTCAGAAAGTATCCGTCCGATTTTCGTGAAATTTGCGTCTTGCACATCTACAGGTCCTAATGCACACCTTTGCCAAGTATGAAGCAAATCGGACAGTAACTGTAGGAGGAGGTGTCCGGACAAGCATTTTTTGGTCAAATCAGGGTCCATAACTCAGAAAGTAACAGTAGGATTTTCGTGAAATTTGCGTTTTGCACATCTGCACGTCCGAATGCACACCTGAGCCAAGTATGAAGCAAATCGGGCAGTAACTGTGGGAGAAGTTGGCCGGACAAGCATTTTTGGGTCAAATCAGGGGCCAATTTTCAAAAAGTATTGGTCCGATTTCCGTGAAATTTGCGTCTTGCACATCTACAGGTCACAATGAACATTTGTGTCAAGTATGAACTAAATCGGTCCACAAGTGTAGGAGGAGTTGTCCGGACAAAGTTTTGGAGACAGACCAACCAACCAACCATCCAACCACTGGACCGACAGGCTGATTCCAGTATACCCCCTCCAAACTTCGTTTGCGGGGTATAACTAGAATTCCAGTTTAGACTAGACCGATTCCGGATCGGCCTAGGCCGATTCCGGATTGGCATAGATTCCAATGTGGACTCCGACATATACATGTACATGTAATCGACTATTGTATTAATTGTGATTTGAACAAAAGTGTTGGTTGCGTTTCATAAAATGTGGTTTTGATGATAGTGAGCATTATCAGACGAAAAATGAAAAAAAAAAAATAATAATAAAAAAAGGAGAAAAGGGTTTGCGTTACAGCATTTTCCAATCTTTTTTACTTTTTTTTGTTTTATTCTATTTATTGCCATATTGTCGTATTTCTATGTTTCTTACCTTTTTATTCCTTCTGGACCATTATTCAATTCTGAAGTCTTGGAGTAGGGAATAGACGTTGCATTTGCATTACCTTTTCGTCTTTCAACAAACGCAACCAGGCACAAAAAATAACATATGCATATCCAATCAATACAACAATATAATGATTATGATCTTGTTTCATCTGAAAAAAATCTGAATTATTATTCACTACATAGGTAAAAGGTATGGTGTGAGTGAATTGAGTGATTATTTGAAAACAAGTGTGAAAAGGGAACAAAAGAATACAGTGCTCTAGCATATAGTTTATATTTTAAATTGCTTATGTATTTTCTGTTGCAATTAGATTTGATACATTGTAGAGAAAAGTTTGTATAGAATTCTTGTACTGTTATTTCCATATCACGTCGAATCGGTTTTATTTTGTTACAATCGAAAAATATATGTATTAGAGTTTCCACTGATAACTGACAAAAGTTGCAAGAACTGTCATCTACTAAATTCATTTATATTAGAAGCGAGTTCGTTGGTAATATTCTGTGGTAATGCCAAAACAGGTCTTATTTGGGACAGGGTTAAACGGAATTGCATGTCACAGATACAATCCTTATATTAGAGTTCTTTTTATTGAATCCCTTAAATAACCACTATGAGTTTGGAATATTTTCCCAAAAACGTAGGCTAAATAAAGTTACCAAAACCTAAAAAGTAGCTAAAATTAAGTAGTTCCTTCATAAACAACATCTTATTTTATCTTATTTTGAATAAATAATGATTGTATTGCTCTACCGCGATGCGGCTTACATTCGCACTTGTTGGGCTTCATGTAGGGTGTAAAAAGCCTAAAACATCATCAAAGTAACAAAAAATGACATTCAACTTGTCCATTGCTTAGATTATACATGTATATTTCTTAATGTATTTTAATACAAAATATATGGAATAAAGGTCAATTTTTCTGTACGGCGTTGATTTCTCCTGTACGGCGTTGATTTTGCTGTGCGGCATGTTTTAGTATGACCCTGCCCTGCTCGTATACTGCCCATTGCATGAAGAAAACAGAAAAAAACCCTGCTGGCATGAACCCCGCTTTAGAAGAGTGGCGCGGAATCAGCACCCTCCAGGTGGACAACCATATACTGTCCTCTCCGGATTTCCATAGAATATTTTTGGCCAACGTCTCTTTCTTTGCTATAATGAAAAGATAAGATTTGTTTAAAGTCGGCAAGACAATATAACATACAACATAAGCTTCGGATCGTTATGAAGCTTTTGAATCGACTGTGCAACAAACAAATACAAGAAGCAACATTTACAAGTAGCAACATTTAAGCTAAGTGGTTAAGGATATTAGTTTGAGGGCGCATTACAGGACAGATTTAAAGATACGTATGAATTGGACTGTCGGAGCCATTGTCCAATACAGATCAGACATTGTGATTTAAATGGATTATGGAGGGCTGGGTCATGATAGTAAGTGAAATAGTAAAAAGGGAGCTAGGATTGGATGCTTGGTAACGAGACTTTCAGGAATATGTTGATATGTAGCATAAGTAACATAAGATGATCATTTTATTATTATTTAAAACTATCTAGGTCTCAGTGTTCTCCCCAGCCCAATAAGCTGTAACGGCCCCACTACAGCTTCATGTCAATTATTTCAGTCTAATGCCACTACAGCTTCAAAACTACCCCACAGCTTAATTTCCTGAAAAAGGTCACAAAATAGGGGGATTTGTAAACATTTGCTTTCAGAAAGTGATGAATAATGCATTCTTATAAAATTTAGTGAGCAATTTCTTCTTTTCCCATTATGTTTTATTCACATTTGTTTGCATGAACACAACGCATTTCAAATAGTTACAATTTGCCACTACGGCTTTAATTATTCTGAGGGAAGAACCCTATAGGTCTTTTTTAGACGATGGAAATCGAGTAACAGTTACAAGGATTTTGTTACACGTGCACATTTCTGGAAAAGACTAAGTAAAATTGATTGTGTCGTCTATAGATAGATATATAGTAGTTCATTTTTTTCACTTGGAAAACTGATATTTTTTCTAGATCTTCTCTTTCAAATTCAATCTTTTTCAGTACCTATAGGTCTGTTGAAGAACCAAAAAACTCGGTGTATACATAAACAACAACCTATGTTGGAAAAGCCACATTCAACAAACAGCTGCAAAAGCCACTAGATCACTTGGGTTCCTATGAAGGACCTTCGAGGATGCCCAAATGGCAATCGATGTCAAAGCGCAGACATACACTATGTACACTAGTAAGACTAGTCCTAGAGTACGCATTATCAGTTTGGTACCAATACACGATCCAACAGATCAGTACATTGTCTATAAAGAATTCAGCGACAGACAGCTAGATTTGTCAAAGGTAACTACACCAGTAGAGACCCAGGATGTGTCACCAAGAGACGAGCCAGAAGCATCTATCTACATCTATGTGGTACATATATGTGGTACATTATATGTGGTAACCCAACAATCGATTTCCGATTATAACTGGGTGGATGGTGTTAATAGCCGGTAAAAGAGCTGTTAAAGGAAAAGTTTTGTTATAGTAAGTTAAAAGATAAAAGGACAGTATGCTACAATTAAAAAAGTAAAAGCAGGAAAGTGATTACTCCAGAGTGACGGCCGCCAGTCTCTCGGAAAATGTACTGAGACTGATTTTGATTTTGATTGTTCTCTGAAAGAATCAGTTAGCAAAGTATTGGGTTCTAGAAAATGGAATAAAGTAATTTAGGTTTCTAGTAGGAGTAAGGTGTGAGTTATCCACTGCTACAGAGCCAGCTCTAATTTTGTTAAACATGACAAGGGACATCTCATAATACTGTCCAAAATAATGAACAACCTGGTTGAAGTTCCAATAAAAAATATAGATCTACACTCGGTACACCAGAAGCTCAGAAGCCAACAACATCAGGTAGATCAGCACAAGACAAGACATCTGCCAGTAATACCCTTAAGGGAGTTAGGCATTAGAAATGCTCCTTCCTCCCTAGAAGAAGAAGTTTTATGGTTAGCATTTAAGGGTTAGTTTTAAAGAACTAAATATACTGTAGTTAACCTCATGGATAGATCTAGTTTTACTATAAGGGTTACTTTCAAGATTAGTTTTTTGGCTTAATGATAGTTGTATTTAACGTAAAGAAGCTCCCAAATGTGCTCCGATTAGTTTCATTCTGTCAGTGTGATGCCGGTTACAGTAAAAATTTGTTCGATTAATTAATCAAGTAAATACTAATCAAGCGTTTTGTAAATATTTACACACCCATTGCAGAGAGAAAGCACTGTCAGTGTCATCGTGTCAACGATTAAAAATGGGACTTGGGAATAAACTGGTGCTTGCTCAAGTGACAGCATTTGTACTTTCGTTCATAATGTCATTCTTTATGTTCGTGCCGGTATCTGTCAATCACAGTGACTTCAATGGGAAATGTTTGTTGTACGCGGACGGCGACTGGAATTCGTCTTCTTCTGGCCGATCAGAACTTATAAATGTTGAATGGGGTTCGCCGAGCGCTTGCAACTTTACTGTCTTTATGGGAGTTGTGATCATGCTTCTCTCTTTTTCCTACACCTGCCTTGGATCATGTTACCTATTGAGAGACACAGACAGGTAGGTCTATTTGCAATAATTCTCCG
The DNA here is from genome assembly GCA_963680895.1 of Fragum sueziense. NCBI lineage: Eukaryota > Metazoa > Mollusca > Bivalvia > Cardiida > Cardiidae > Fragum > Fragum sueziense. The sequence goes on along the minus strand of OY804593.1, from coordinate 969,015 downwards.
GAACAGAGCACCAGATAAGAAGGGGTGATGACTTTTCAAACCGCATTAATTCTGTTATTCTTCATCAAACCTTATATTTTGGGTACTCATTTGTATTGTCTCGTTGAGACGAGTATAATGAGTACCCACAACACAGGGTTTGGAATTGAATAAACAAAGTAACTTAGAATGTCTTGGGTCCCGAATGTCTTCACCCCCCAATTATCTGTAGCCTAAGAACCCCAGTGCTTCTGAAATAAGTTGCCTGAGTTGTCCGACTTGTCCGTTTAGTGGGGTTTACCTGTATGGACAAGCAGATTTTGAAAACTAGGTTGTCCGTGGACAAGTGAAAATTCAGAAGTTAATGAAAAATGTTTTTTATCTTTTTGTCACAATTTTTTCATACAATGTAATAACTGATAGTTAACCCTTTCCCAAACGATGAAATTTTAGGGTGATTCACTTCAAAAACTGACACAAATGACAAAATGGATGGTATTAAAGATATGATTTGTGTAAAATATGGCATAGAAAATATTGAGACAAAAGGAGAAACTGCTGATTATCAGCAGTTTCTTCTTTTGTTTCAATGTTTTCCCAAGCCTATTCTATTAGGGACGTCAAAACCAGGTCTTGTTTGGGAAAGGGTTAAATGTACAAATTTTGTTGTAGACAATAGTTAAACAGTCATAATAGATATGCAATAAACAAATTAAGCTATGGAAAAGTATATGGATTTTGTACGGACAAGTTGATTTTTGATTCAGATGTGACGGTTAAAGGGAGGTAATGTGGCAGGTAATATGCTAATGAGATTGCCTGGCCATAGAAAAACGTGAAAAAGTTGGTATACATATAGAAACATCAGCATTTAGGGTTGAGGATCCTTTTCTCTGAATGGACCGGTTGTTGTCTGTATGTAGCCATGCATCTCGGAACGTTACATTTGGTGGCAGCGGTGGGATAATGCGATAGCCTTCTACAGCTATCCCTTACCCATTGTTACCCCCTTCGGATAGGTCAGTTCCTTGCCTATAGATCTGCAGTGCATTGCTGGAATACTGGGTAGAAGGCTCATCTCCTTTAGATATCTCGTGAAGCTTAGCTTCCTTGTAGGTAGATATAGCTGTGCAGCTCGGGTTGTAGCATGCATTGTTGTATAGTTGATGACTTCGGGGCGAAGTCATAGTAGTAGGGAGGAGTGTGACGGTTAACCCTTTCCCAAACGACAAAATTTCAGGGTGATCCACTTCAAAAACTGTAAAAAATGACAAAATGGATGTAATTAACGATAAGATTTGTGTAAAATATGGCACAGAAAATATTGAGACAAAAGGAGAAACTGCTGGTTATCAGCAGTTTCTTCTTTTGTTTCAATGTTTTCCCAAGCCATTTCTTCTAGGGACGTCAAAACCAGGTCTTGTTTGGGAAAGGGTTAAAGGGAGGTAATGTGGCAGGTAATATGCTAATGAGTTTGCCTGGCCAGAGAAAAACGAATGTAGGACGTTTTGGCCACGGACGTTTTGGCCAGGACATTTTGGCCAGGACGTTTTGGCCACGGACGTTTTGGCCACGGACGTTTTGGCCACAAAATATTTCAAGATAGGACCTTTTGGCCAAATATAAATTAAATTGAAATATTAATAATTGAGATAATTTATCCTTACTTTTTCTTCATAATGAACTTATGTCAACTTTCAAAAGTGCAATTACAAGATAGAATGATATTATTTAAATTTTATTGGTACAATTCCTTTTCTTCATATATTTTTTTTTATTTGGCCAAAAGGTCCTACCTTGTAAAATTTTGTGGCCAAAACGTCCTGGCCAAAACGTCCTGGCCAAAACGTCCGTGGCCAAAACGTCCGTCCACCGAGAAGAACGTGAAAAAGTTGGTATACATATAGAAACATCAGCCCATTTAGGGTTGAGGATCCTTTTCTCTGAATGGACTGTTTGTTCTCTGTATGTAGCCATGCATCTCGGAACGTTACACAGACAAGTCAGTTTTGGATCAAGACTTGTCCGTGGACAAGTAGATTTTCAAAATATTTCAGAAGCACTGAACCCTTTTTAACCCTTTCCCAAACAAGACCTGCTTTAGATGTCCCTTATAGAAACTGCTTTTGAAAACTTTTAGACAAAAGAAGAAAATGCTGATAACCAATATCTCAATGTTTTCTTGCCATATTTTACACAAATTGTGTCTTTAATAACACCCATTTTGTCATTTGTGGCACTTTTGAAGTGGATCACCCTAAAATTTTGCTGTTTTGGAAAGGGTAAATGTATGCAAATCCCATCTTCATCAACACCTAATTTGGCTGGTCCACTTTACAACAGAGACATATGGGTGCAAAGTTGGTGATAGTTGCATGTGCTAATAGACATTTCTGCTCAACACCTCTTCCATCCCCTTACACTAGGTGGGCTTTCCCAAGCTGGTGCTAGCACAAGCTTCTTGAGCTACGATTAACCCACTCTTCGTCTTTTGGGGAAGGGATAAGTTCCGTTTTTGCAGCGTATGATGTGTTCGAACGTTTCTGTTCTGTGAAAAAAGCCATTTTCTTGCAGTGTGTGTGTGGTTATGTATGTGTGTGTATGTGTGTATGAGAGAGAGGAGCGACCTTGACCTATAGCAATGTAATGTGTTATGTATTCATTGACTATGTACTTTGTACTTGTCAGAATAAAATGTATGTTCTGTTCTGTTCTGCTATAGGTGGGCTTGGCTACAGTAACATGTTTCATATACCATTCTGCAGAACTGTTACAAACATTCCTTCTTCCCTTCAGCAATCTGTCCATGAAACTTTAACAACTTGCCAGAGCACCTGGCGGCAGCACAGAGCCTCGATGCTTTCAAAGGGAGCTTGTCATACCATAATTACCAGACCTCTATGTGTTTTTACCGCTTTTAACCGTGCACTTTTTAGCTCACCTGAGCTCAACGAGCTCAAGGGGAGCTCTTAGGGTCAGTCACTATCCGGCGTTCGTCGCTCGTCGTCCGGCGTCCGTCGTCAACAATTTCTTTAAACGTCTTCTCCTCCTTAACCACTGGGCCAATTCTTTCCAAACTTGACAGAAATGTTCCTTGGGTGGGCCCTTTCAAAACTTGTTCGTGTTTTTTTGTTTCGTCAAAAATTGTGGGCGTGGCAGGGCGGGGCTTATCGTACTTAGAGAAATCATAAGATAATTCTTCAAAAATCTTCTCCTCCTTAACCACTGCACTAATTCTTTCCAAACTTGGCAGAAATGTTCCTTGGGTGACCCTTTTCAAAACTTGTTCGTGAATTTTTGATTCGTCAAAAAATGTGGGCGTGGCAGGGCGGGGCTTATCAGACTTAAAGAAATTGTAAATTAATTCTTCAAAAATCTTCTCCTCCTTAACCACTAGGCCAATTCTTTCCAAAATTGGCAGAAATGTTCCTTGGGTGACCCTTTTCAAAATTTGTTTGTGAATTTTTGATTCGTCAAAAATTGTGGGCGTGGCCGGGCGGGGCTTATCAGACTTCGAGAAATCATTAGATAATTCTTCAAAAATCTTCTCCTCCTTAACCACTGGGCCAATTCTTTCCAAACTTGACAGAAATGTTCCTTGGGTGACCCTTTTTAAAACTTGTTCGTGAATTTTTGATTCGTCAAAAAATTAGTGGGCGTGGCCGGGCGGGGCTTATCAGACTTCGAAAAATTATTAGATAATTCTTCAAAAATCTTCTCCTCCTTAACCACTAGGCCAATTCTTTCCAAACTTGGCAGAAATGTTTCTAAGGTGACCCTTTTCAAAACTTGTTTGTGAATTTTTGATTCGTCAAAAATTGTGGGTGTGGCAGGGCGGGGCTTATCAGACTTAGAAAAATCATGTGAAAAATCTTTAAAAACCAATTATCATGCCAATTTGAACCAAGCTTGGCAGAAATGTCCCTTGAGTGACTGTTTTCAACACATGCTCATGAATTTTTGATTGGGTGACAATTGTAGGCGTGGCAGGGCGGGGCTTATAAGACTTTGAGAAATTGTTAGATAATACACCAACTGACAGTTTTGAAGTGCGCATGCGCAAGCCGTAAAATACCTCCCTGAAAAGTACGAGTAAAATTTCTTCATCAACTATATTGTCATATACGCGTAGCGTAAAATAGCGCTTCAAACGACGTATTCTGGCTGATTAAAACGAAAATACAGCCGTGATTTATCAAAACTAAGAACAAAGTTGGAAATGGCCACTGCGGGTTTAGGTTTTAATCCGTAATTATCGGAAATATCCAAATAATTATTTGTTTTCTAACACGGCACCCGCCCAGAACGTTAGCTTTACGGGCTACATGAAAGTTAGAAACCCGTATTTGATATCGGTTATTTGCTTATTGTGTTCTTGTTATGTATACATGCATCCTTTAAATAAATCCTTTCCCCCAAAAAACGTCTAGTTTTGATGTCCTAAACAGGATTTGCTTTGGATAACTGAGGGAATGGTGCAAGCTACATAGCTTGAATGGCCAAAGTTTTGGAGTGTGGAAAAGCGTGATTTGACATGCAATGATCACAAGTCATGATATTTATTAGATTGATTCTGAGAATGTGAATAGAAAATAAAGATATTTGTTGTTTCTAACTTAAAAACCTGCTTTGGGGAAAAATCTCTAGATAAACGGAGATCTCATATCGGTCTATCGGGAAACTAGAAAATGCTTTGGAAAATGAATAAATTGCTTATCACAAGCTACTTCTTCATTTCCACAATATTTTCAAACGTCTTTATCTTGTAGGTCGTGAAAAAATGATTTTACATACGAGTGCGTTCAAGAGCAAAAATTATTAATGCGTTTGGTCATTAATTCAATCATTTTTGTCCTACCTGTTCGCATAGAATATTTCCCAAATATAATTCAATCAAATACGAAAACATCTAAAATAAAAAGCACCACATCTATCTCACTTTAAAGTAGGTGCGTAATTTGCCATAAAATTACCAAATATATGATATCAGATTGTGATTTGTTGTGTTAATTAGATCACGTGTTGACACGTGATTGCAATTTCCGATAATCTCATTCTGAAAGTGGTATACTGTCATTTGAAATCGTCTTGTCTCTTTGTCGGGAGAATTAAAATATTGTATCAAATTAATTGGAATAACATGTCAATCGTCAAACCGTTAATCCTTTGCCAAACAACTTAATTGAAGGTCACTAACTATGACGTGATAGAAGATTGGGGACTGTTCCAATCGAATCATCAAAAGGACAAATATTTCCTTTTCTTCGCAAAGTTCCATAAAAAGTGTTTAAATTGTTTTGAAATTTACATAAAATGTTGTTGTTCTCTTTTTTTTTCAATGTAGTAAATAATCATACGTCTAAATAAATTGCATGTCTTCAACAAATTTTTATATTCTTTATAAAAGAAATGATGATGTTAAGGTTAGAAAACGGCTATCTTGAAAATGTTTTTGATAGAAAAGGGCTGTTTTCAACCTCAGTTCTGAATTCGGCCCGTAAAACATTTCATTAAAGAAAATAAACCAAAATCTGCATCTAATCATTGATTACCAGTGATGCGCTATTAGATGTCTAATATTTTAACTACTATATATTAATGTAAGCCGATTTATTTTTAGGTTTCAAACAAGTAAATACGGTTGCTGGATATCCCAGAAATTTTCTAATGTATGTTTTATGATTTGTCTGAAAATTATTGTAGCCAATCGATGTGACACAGATCAAAGATTTACAGGGGGTATATCTTTCGGGTAAAGATGAAAAGGGTGCGGTAACCGTGTTCATTATGTGCCCGGTGCTTTCAAGAGCCGGGTCACATGTGTCATAACTATCTGTGTTGAGATTGGATTACGAAATGTGTCTCTTTCATTACATTCTAATGGAACAAAATGTGAAATTAAAGTCGTTTGGATTTAATTTTCCTTTTCAATGGCTTGAAAGAAAAGTAAGTATATTTTTTGTATTGAGATCGGAGATCTAGTTCTAAAGGCCCGTGAGCTGGAAACAATTTCTCCCTTTCTCGTAATTATTTTGCGTGTCATAATATTCCCATGCATCAAATCAGCATTTCCGATCATCGTACAACAACAAAAAATTGTTTTGGTAAAATTATTATGCCAAATGAATAGAGAAAATGCTTTATTTATCACGATTGGTTCACTCGCACTTCATGGCAAATGTAAGATAGTTCTAAGGGCCCGTTAGCTGGAAACTATTTCTCTTTTTCTCGTAATTATTTTGCGTGTCATAATATTTCATGCACTAAATCAGTATTTCCGATCATCATACAACAACAAAAAAAGTTTAAGTAAAATTATTATGCCATTTAAACAGTGAAAATGTTTAATTTTGTCACTGATGGTTCTCTCGCTATTGTAATTATATACGCGAGTAGATTTCTTACTCGCGATTTTTCTGCGCATGCGTCATTTCCGGTTTCCGGTTTGAAACTATTAATCCGTGTATTCTTCAAAAATCTTCTTCTCCTTAACCTTTAGGCCAATTCTTTCCAAACTTGGCAGAAATGTTCCTTTGGTAACCCTTTTAAACCTTGTTGGTGATTTTTTTATTCATCAAAAATTGTGGGCGTGGTAGGGCGGCGCTTATCGGACTTGGAGATACGTGAAAAATCTATAAAATCTATTATTTTGCCAATTTTAACCAAACTTGGCAGGATTGTCCATTGAGTGACTGTATTCAACACATGTTCATGAATGTTTGATTGGGGGGAAAAATGTTGGCTTGGCAGGGTGGGGCTTATCAGACTTCGAGAAATCGTTAGATAATTTTTCAAAAATCTTCTCCTCTTAACCACAGGGCCAATTCTTACCAAACTTGGCAAGAATGTTCCTTGGGTGACCCTTTTCAAAACTTGTTTGTGAATTTTTGATTCATCAGAAATTGTGGGCGTGGCAGGGCGGAGCTTATCTGACATAGAGAAATCATGTGAAAAATCTTTAAAAATCAATTATTTGGCCAATTACTATCAACTTGGCAGGAATGTCCCTTGAGAGACTCTCTTCAACACATGTTCATGAATTTCTGATTGGGTGAAAAGCATGGGCTTGGCAGGGCGGGGCTTATCAGACTTCAAGAAATCTTTAGATAATTCTTCAAAAATCTTCATCTCCTTAACCATCTGGCGATTTGTTACCAAACTTGGCAGGAATTATCAGTGGGTGACTCGTTAAAATATTTGTTCGCAAATTTTTTATTCGTCAAAAAATGTGGTTGTGGCAGGGCAAGGCTTATCAGACTTAACGAAATCATGAGAAAATGCTAAAAAGTTCGCAATTATAGGGCAAAGTTGAACCAAACCTTACAGGAATGTACCTTGAGTGACTGTCTTCAATACACAGTTGTTAACATTAGATTTATTTAAAAAATGTGGGCATGGCAGGGCAAGGCTTGTTGATTTTAAATGAGCTATGTCCTTTTGTTGAGAATTGGCATTTTTGCAACATTTACATGTGCTGTTTGGTCTGTTGCTCTTTTTCCCAATAGATGAGCTCACAGTTCAAATGAAATGTACTTCTCAAAATGAACAAAAACAGTGCTGTTGGGGGTATGATCACTTTCAGTGATATTCTAGTGTGCAATAATTTGATGTGACATATATATTTGTTTACAACAAAATTTATATTGTACACAATCAAATACACAAAGAACTCAGATGAGCGATATCAGTGCCTTTCAGGCACTCTTGTTTGGGGAAAGTATTTAATAAATTTTCAAACTTTTTGTTTTCAGCTCGTGGTTGGAGGCGTTTATCACTAGTGTAGTATGTTTCCTCATACTAATCATGCAGTTTGCTGCTACTTTAAATCTCACAGTCGGGTTTAACCGCTGGTGTGATCTTCTTACAAACTCACAATCACAGATTGTCAGGTCAGTGTTACCCCCAGCCCAATAAGCTGTATCGGCCCCACTGTACAGCTTCATGTGAAAAAGTGAAATGCCCCTACAGCTTCAAAAGTACCCCATAGCTTAATTTCTTCAGAATCTTCACCAAATAGGGGGATTTTTAAGCTCTTTATGTCAAAAACCAATAGATAATGCACTTTTACAATTGCAAATGTAATAATTGGTTAGAAAAACATTATGGGAAAGAAGAAATTGCTCAAAATGAGCAATTTCTTCTTTTCCCATTATGTTTTTATTCACATATTGTTTGCATAAACACTATGTGTCATGGTTTACTAATACTTATATAATTTTCCACAACAGCTTTAAATTATTCTGTGGAAAAACTCTGCAGGTAAATAGCATTTCTATAAGAGCACCAGATAAGAAGGCCGGGTAAGGCAAAAAAAAAAAGTAGGTGTGGTTCAGGTTACCCGACCGTCCCTAGCAAATTGGGGCCAACCCTAATTTTTTATTGCCCTCAAAGAACAAAATACAAAAAGCAACAACAATCATCAATGGCAAGGAAAAAGGGTAACAAAACCCAAATAAAATAAAATAAAAAAAAAAGATAGCCTACCGACCTACCCTAATTTTTTATAACATGTTACCAGAACCACACATATTTTTTTACTTGGCCTAACAATTTTTCAAAATGAAATTTATTCCAAATGTTAAGTTAACCTGAAACACTATTTTGGGTTACGGTAACTCAGTAAAATCATCTTGTTGAGACAATTCAAACGAGTACCCACAACATAGGATTTGAATTTGAAGTAAGAAATTTAGAATGTCTTCTCTGTTTGCTGTGTGACCCATTACCACACAGTGACTCTTTTTGACTCCCTGTAAGATATTGACTTTTGAAAGCATTGTGGAAAATGAAGAAATTGCTTGTGACAAGCAATTTCTTCATTTCCCACAATGTTTTCTTACCTAAAAGACCAACAAATTATAAATTTCATGCACATCTGCAACATCTTTGAATTTGGATCACCCTAAAATGTTGCGGTCTGGTAATGGGCTATGCAGGGATTGCCTTTGTTGTTGGTTCTTCATCAACAAGGGTGGCATTGTCATTCTGAATATGTCCCGTAGGCCTAGTGAAAAAGAAGTAAAAGAAAAAAAGAGATGAAAATATCTTAACACTTTCCCAAACGACAAAATTTTAGGGTTGTCCAAATTCAAAGCTGCTGTAGACGACATAATTAATGTTGATAAAGATATATAGTATTTGTGTAAAGTATAGTCCAGAAAACATTGCTCATGGCAAAGGAAGAAATTGCGGATTATCATCAATTTCTTCTTTTGCCTCAATGTGTTCCCAAACATTTTCTCCTAGGGGTGTCAAAAACAGGTCTTGTTTGGGAAAGGGTTAAATCCAAGCTCTATGTTGTTGGTACTCATTTGAATTTTTCTCAAGAAGAGGATTCCAATGAGTATGCACAACATAGCACTTGATGAACATTGAATGATATTTTGCAGTTTTAAGCCTTTTCCACATATTGACGCTTTTGGACGCCCCATGAAATAAAGGCTTTGGAAAACATTGTAGAAAATGTGACAAGCAATTTCTTCATTTCCCACAACATTTTCTACCAAAGACAAAAAATGTTAGATTTTTTTTCAATGGAAATTGTCGTCCGCAACACCTATGAGTTTGGACTAGGCTAAAATTTTGTTGTTTGGTAATGGGTTAAAAGGCATCATTCCCTCGCTCTTATCAATCTTTAGCTCTGTGTTTGTCTCATGATAGGTTACAATTGACAAAATAAGTAGTCACATGTCATTGACCATAAACTCACAGAACTGAGTAAGCAATGACATTTCAAAGTGCAAAATATTACTTATCATTGACTATATCCTATATTGTGCATGATCATTAGAATCATCTCATCAAGAAGATAGGAATGAGCACCGAAAACAAAGACTTTGGAATTGAAATAATAAATTGATTATGACAATAGACACTTTATCTTGAGCTCTTACTCTAACTATTTGTGATAAAAGCTGCTATGGTTATGAATCATGTTGTCAATTACCAACATTGACCCTTTCCCAAACAACAAAATTTCATTGTTATCCATTTTGAAAGCTGCTGTATACGGAAAAATGGGTGTTGATAAAGGTATGATTTGTGTATGAAATGACTTACAAAATATTGAGGCAAAGGGAGAAAATGCTGATTATCAGCATTTTCTTCTTTTGTCACAATGTTTTTCAAAGCCATTTCTAATAGGAATGTCAAAAACCAGGTCTTGTTTGGGAAAGGGTTAAGTGTCCTATGTAATACACTTGTAAATGATAAACATCTTTATCTTAAAGTTACCTATCCCAAAGGACAAAATATTATTAGGGTGGTCCTTTTAACTCTTTCCCAAACGGCAAAATTTTCAGGTGGTCCAATTTAAAAGCTGCAACAGATGACAAAATGGCTGTTAAAAAAGATATAATTTGTGTATGGTATAGCACAGGAAATATTGAGGCAAAAGGAGAAAATGCATTTTCTTCTTTTGCTTCAATGTTTGCCCAAGCCTCTCACAATAGGGACGTCAAAAATCGGTCTTGTTTGGGAAAGAGTTAAAATGCTGCTTGAGACACCAAAATGGATGTTGTAAAAGAAAGAATATTTTGTATGATTTAATTAATAGAAAATAATGTATTCAGGCTAAATGAGAAAATGCTGATTATTGTCTTTCTCTTTTCCATAGCTTTAAATATGTGGACATCAAAGCCAGGTCTTGTTTGGGAAAGGTTCAAAGAGCTTCCCAAATAGGAATTGATCCTTTTGACAACCAAATGTGTATGGGTTAAGAAAACCTTACACGAAAAGTGTTCATTCTTAAAATTCCTTTAAGGTTTTGTATGCTTTAAGATTGTCTACCTGTTTACCCAGGCTCCTTGGAACAGAGGGGCTAGGGGGCTTAGCTCCCCCAAATTGGCCAAAATTGCCAAAATTTCCTTATTTACTCTGAAATTTAGGGAAAATCCATTTAATCCCCTCAATATTCAGACACAGGGATTTCAGCCTCTCCAATATAAAACTGCTTCCTACGGACCTGCTACTCTGAAAATGTGTCATTTGGGAAACATATAAAAACATCACTTAAAGTTAAAGACTAGTCCAAATTCAAGATATTGCAAGATTACATTTTCTGATTAATGCAATTTCATATTTTTTTGGTGTTTCTGGGTAGAAAACCTTGTGGGAAATAAAATTTTCCACTATATGTTTTCTAAAGCCTTGTTCAAATAGCGTCCTTTTGTAAGAATAGGTTAAAGTTAAATTTTCCTGTTTTTCAGCTGTGAGGTAGCAGATTTCATTCCATTTGCTGACGAACTTGACTTAAATACTCGAAATTTTTATACACAATTTAAAATTGCAGAGGTGAGTTTACTTTCTCTTTGCTTTGACCAATTTGCTATGTTTTTGGCTCTAAAAAACTACAAGTATTTAAAATCTTAATCAAAACTTGGATTGGATATTACAAGAAAATCGGCCCTGTGGAGCAACTCAGACCCTTCAGGGCTTTCTAGTTTTTGGATGTCAATAACATTTTCCAGCTGATTTTAATAGATCTACTACATCAAACAAATCCATAACTTTTTACACTGTTTTAAATTGTGTTCAAATCAGTCCCAAATTAAGACAATTATTGAAAGTTTTCTATAATTATTGTGTCACATTATTTAACCCTTTCCCAAACAAGACCTGGTTTTGACGTCCCTAAAAGAAAAGACTTGGGAAAACATTGAGACAAAAGAAGAAACTGCTGATAAGCAGTAGTTTCTCCTTTTGCCTCAATATTTTCTTAGCTATACCGAACACAATTTCAGTCTTTATAAACATCTATTTTGTTGTCTGCAACAGCTTTTGAATTGAACCAGCTTAAAATTTTGTTGTCTTGGGAAAGGGTTAATGCCATGAAAAAATGATAATATGCACAGGATGATCTGGATCCTTTTTGGTTTCATATGTCATAAGGGTCTTTTTCCAGATATCTACTCAAATATATACAGTCGACACTCGTTATGTGAACATCGAATAAGTCGAATTTCCGCTTAAGTCAAAGTGAAAGTCTGGCCCCGCCCTCACCAATGGATATCAAAATGTTAAATAAAATGATTTCAAAATAGATATAGCCATTGAAATTTAGTAGGAAAAGGATAGAAATTCCTCGAGCAATTTCTTTCCTTTTCCTACTACATGTATATGTCAATTATGAACGCAGTTAGTGAGCAACAAAAAAGTGTCAAATGGTAATTAATTCGAAATTGAACAAAATTGGATGAGTAGAACTCCAGATAGGTCGAGATATTTTGACGGCCCCTCTGACTTCGACACAACAAGTGTCAACTGTAATTATTTGAGCCATGATCTGGAAGATGGGCATTTTCGAAATCTATGTTCAACTTTGCTGATCAGCCTGTTTTGAAAATCAATCTAACAGTGATCTATTTTGCTAACTTACAGAACTTGCCACAACAATCATAAATTAATCAAAGAATCAAGCATGGATCTCGATCAGGCTGAGCGTATACACAGGCTGGTATGGATCCATATTGGTCTTAGGTGCCTTAATCCATCACCAAACGACTAAATTTTGGACTTGTCCAAATTCAAAGATGCAGAAGACGACAATATGAAATAAATGAAATTTCACATTCTTTGATCTTTCTGGGTAGAAAAAATTCTTGGAAATGAAGAAATTGCTTGTTTTGTTACAAACAATTTCTTCATTTTCCACAATGTTTTTGAAAGCAATTATCTTGTGGGGAGTCAAAAAGAGTCCTTGTGTGGTAATTGGTTAAGGGACCTCTTCCAGACCCCGGCTAATTTTCTTCTATCATTATTTCAGTTTGGAAGCTGGGTTATTTTCATAGTGTGGTTGCTACTATTTATCTCCTCGGCTCTTAAAGTGTGGAGGTACAAACAACATGAATCGTTCATGTCGAGCGTGAGTCGAGAACGACAACGGTTGTTACAGAAGGTCGGGCATGGAGGTCAAGGTGCAATATAAAGGAGCAGGGTCACTTAACCCTTTCTCACACATTGACGCTTTTGGGCGCTCCAAAAAATAAAGGCTTTGGAAAACATTGTGGAAAATGAAGAAATTGCTTGTGACAAGCAATTTCTTTATTTCTCGCAATGTTTTCTACTAAGAAAGATCAAAACATGTTAAATTTTGTTCAATGGAAATTGTCATCTGCAAAATCTATGAGATAGGACTAGGCTAAAATTTTGTTGTTCGGTAATGGGTTAATCCCTTCCATGATGACAAAATTTTAGACTGTTCCAAATTCAAAATGTTGCAGATGACAATTTTATGTGAATGAAACTTTACATTTTTTTGGTCTTTTTGTGTAGAAAACATGGTGAGAAATGAAGAAATTGCTTGTCACAAGCAATTTCATCATTTCCCACAATGTTTTCAAAAGCCTTTATCTTGTGGGGGCATTAAAATGTGTCACTGTGCAGTAATTGGTAAACCCCTTCCCAAACAAGACCTTGTATTGACATGTGTAATTGTAAAGACTTGGGACAAGTTGAGACAAAAGAATAAATTGCTGACAATCAGCAATTGCTCCTTTTGCCTATGCTATGTGTATGTTTATCACAAATATTACCTCCATTGTCAATCATCATACAGTTTGTTGTCTGCAACATCTATCAAATTAATCTTCTAGCTAATTTTGTTTTTTGAGGAATGGTTTAAAAGTGAAGAGGACAATATGGACAAATGTTGTATGATTATCATGTAGAAGAATATTCCCAAGCTTAAACAGATAAAGATTATAGACATGACCAGTCCTGTCATCAAACATAATGTGCAGATTGGTCTTGATCTATGTCTGGAATTTCCATTCCATAATGTAATGGGAAAATACTCATATTTATCATATACCGTAATTATTCTAATAAACGCCCATATTCTAATAAACGCCCATCCCCCAAATCTAAGCTGAAAATATGCACATTTTAAGCACAATTTAAGCCGAAAAGGGTGATTCTAATAAACGCCCATCCCCCAATTCCAGATTAAAATAATGGAAGTCATAAAGAAAGATCACTTCCAAAAGCAAAGAAAGAGAGGATTTCCTGTCCCCCAATCTGTTTACAATGAAGGAATTTCACCCAAAAATCGTATTTTACAGTTCTTGTAACACAACTTTTCAAACTTTTACTTGATTCACCTGGAGACCATGAATTGACATTTAATTTGCATGTTTTCACGAACAAAATTAGAATACCTCTAATAAACGCCCACCCCAATCTTTTCATGGAGCACCTTTCTAATAAACGCCCGGGCGTTTATTAGAATAATTACGGTACCTCTGCGTGTTCAATGTTTTGTAGTTACTTAATGAATTGTCATCATCAGTCCTTGAAAAACACATCAAATAATACATATATTGTACGTGTTTATGTCAAGCACACCAAAATAAGTTGTCATACCGAGTGTTTTGTTATAGTCCAACAGCATTTACCAGGGATATCTTCATATGCACATGTAAAGACCCCACTTCGGCATTGTTTTGTTAAGACGCTCAACTTACGGATTTTTCACACAAACATTAAGTTGTCCCAGGTTTTTTTGGTTGAGTATACAAGTATTTTCAAGAAAATAGACAAGAACGATTTAATATAGGGACAATAGGAACTCATCTTTTCCTATATTTCTTGTTCTCCCAAATTTGTCCCTGAGCTTAAAAGTAATCCCATAAATTAGTTTATTTTTTATTGTGAAAATAGGTAAAGATGTATACAGAATCAATATATTATGATTTGGGCAACATGCAATGGTAGATTGTTTCTGTCTTGCCAAAAATTGACACTTATAATTAGAGTTTAGGCCTACTCCATTTTCCATGTTACGATGTAAAGATTACAGGAATCTGCCTGCTTTGAAATATATTTTAGGGGTATTAGATAGGCAGCTGCCTTTCGTTATTTTGCTGTTTTTCAATGAAAAACTTGTAACTGCGGTCTTTTTTGAAAAGCGATGATTTACATTTCTTATCTGGCACTAACAGCTGATTTAAATGTGATGCTTTTGTTAGATTGTTTATTACCGTATTTTTGCTTATTTATACATTATACATGTTTTGTCTGATAATATTTAAACATATATTATGTTAAGTCATGCTTTTATAGGGGTAATCTCTGTGCCATGTAAATGTGCCTTAATTTATTTTCTCTTTTCTGTACTGTTTTAATTGACATTAACTTTTGTTGTGTTCAACCCTATCTGTAATTTGTCAATTCCTGGCCATGTTAACTTTAACCCTTTCCCAAACGACAAAATTTTAGGGCTGTCCAATTTGAAATTTGCTGCAGACGTCATAAAAGATGTTGAAAAAGAAATGATTTGTGTATAATATTATAGCTAAGAAAATATTGAGGCAAAAGGAGAAACTGCTGGTTATCAGCAGTTTCTTCTTTTGTTTCAATGTTTTCCCAAGACTTAACCAATTAGGCTTTGTTTGGGAAAGGGTTAACCCTCTCCCAACAGCAAAAATTTGAACCGTTCTTTTTTAAATGATGCTACAGACTACAACATTATCTACATGTAAATAATGATCAGATTTGTTTACAAAATAGGCAAATATTGCATTTTCTTCTTTCACCTCAATGTTTTCCATGCATTTTGTATCGTTTAAGTCAAAACCAGGGCTTGTTTAGAAAAGAGCGAGTTAGCTACATGGTTGAAAAAGATGAAAAAATAATGCAAACAGTACTTCAATGTATATAGAAAAGGGCTGGAAAATACTTATTTTATAAAAAGATCGGAATCTTTTAATAGGTCAATGTATAGTGCTTTACTAGAGATAAAAGTGAAGTATTTATCCATTTTCAAATTAAGAACTCAATGTCAATAGTACAAAAAAAAGCATTGGAAAACATTGAGGCAAAAGAGAAAAGTGTCGGTTATCTGCATTTTTCGCCTTTTACCTCTATTTTGTGAGACCATATTGTGCACAAAGCCTATTTTTTATCAAAAATACATTTTTCTATCTGTAAAAGCTTTCAAATTCGACCTTTTTAAAATTCGTTGTTTGGGTAAGGGTTAACCCATTACCACACAGCGACTCTTTTTAACTCCTCAAGAGAAAATGGCTTAGGAAAACAATGTGGAAAATGAAGAAATTGCTTCTTGTGACAAGCAATTTCTTCATTTCCCACAATGTTTTTCTACCCAAAAAGACCAATATATATAATATTACATTAACTTGAAATTGTGGTATACATGCATTATCTTTCAATTTGGAACAGTAAAAAAATTCCGTCTGGTAACAGGTTAACCCTTTGGAAGACAACAAGGAAGACATTATCATTGCTGATAACAAAGTGAATGGAGATAGTTAGCATCCAGCAATATCCTCTATCACAATTATTTATCTGTATATATGGTTCCCAGCATTTCTTTTGTTTCATTTATTTTCTTTTAGAAGCCTTTTCATATGTGATATCGGTATTATGTCTATTTAACCATTTACAAACAAAACCTTGTTTCAACTGGTCTTAAAGGAAAAGCTTGGGTCGTATCAAGGCAGAAGAAAATTGCTGGTACACAGCTTTTTCTGAATCTCCTTTATCCCTTATATTTTTGTGTTATATTGAATATATAGATACATTGCATTTTCTTTGATAACATTTACTTTGTCCTCTGCAGCTTCTTCCAAATTGACCTGATATATATTTCATTGGGAAAAGGTTGATGCATTTATCAATAAGATTTTGTTAAATCAAGTGTTCTTTAGATCTGTAATTTATTTCCTTTCTGGTGTATGGACCATAGTATTATTCAACCCTGACCAAACAACAACTTTTAACCCTTTCTAAACCCATTACCTTATGTCAAAATTTTTTACTTTTATAAATTCAAAGATTTCGCACACGACAATTGGCGGGGAATGGTCTTTCTTGCTAGAAAGCATTGCGGAAAATGAATAAATTGCTTTACAAAAGCAATTTCTCCATTTTCTTCAATGTTTTCCAAAGCCATTTTCTTGCAGGGCATCAAAAGGCATCACTGTGTGGGAATCTGTTATGGGTGATCCAATTCGAAGCTGCTGTAGATTAAAAGATAATCTTGAATAAATAGGGGAGACCGGGGCTATTTCGGCCCCGGGGCAAGTTCGGCTAGTGGCTCTTTTGAGCCTGTCGACAGAGATAGAGAGCTCTGACCCGGATTTTAATGTCACTCATGACGACAGCTTTTCGCAGAAGGTTTTTGGTCGAATTTAATACAAAAACATAGAATTTAGAACACGATTATGATTTTTAGACACTTTCAGTATTTTTTCCACATTTATGTAAGTTTTAATTTATAGTAATATGCGCCATGATTCAGATTTCATTTTTGTATATTTATGGAGACAATTAAGTCCTCTTTCATATTAAAACTAAAGGTGAAGTGTTCATGTTATCTAAAAGAAGATATGGCGTGATGTTGACACCAGGTCTGTCTGGGGCTAGTTCGGCCTTTGGGGTTGGGGCAAGTTCGGCCACCACCAAACTTGCCCATGATTAAAAAGAATAATCGCTGTTAGAATTGCCATTTCTTGACGACTCCGAATATATCGATTGTTCAGACCTAGCTCTATCAGAAATGTAAAAAATGGACAAATTCAAAATCACAGGCCGAACTTGCCCCATCCTCTACTTGTTATCCCGAATGTCCCCTTACTCACGATGATTTGACTGTTAACACAATGCTTTTTCAATTTATACCTTCATTTGGAAGTCGTATACAGATTCCTTTAAATTTAAACAGTCTAAAAATCAAATATAAGGATTTATAGGTCTGTGCATACCTTGCCCTAAGGATGGGCCGAACTTCCCCCATGTATGGGGCAAGTTCGGCCACCACGATCAAAACTCTTAAATTTGAAATTCTCTTTATTGAAAAGAAAAATATAAAAAGGACAGACGCAGTTTGAAAGGCTTTCGCCTGTCGAACTTAAATATATAAATCACGCCCAAATAACATTCATATAATTCAAAATATGAGCAATCGAAATTAGGGGGCCGAAATAGCCCCGGTCTCCCCTACATTCAAAATTCGTGTACAATGTAGCACAAAAAGTATTGAGCCAATTAGGAAAAAATGCTGGTTATCGAAATTTCCTTCTTTCGCATCACAAGCTTTCATAACATCAAAACCATGTCTTTTTAGCTCATCTGAGCAGGAATATGGGATGTCCGTCATCTACAGTACTCATTTGTTAATTTTGACAAGCAATAAATGTTGATGTTTGGGAAATGCTTAAAGTAGATTATCTGCAGTTGCCAAAAACTATTATTTTTCGTTTAAGAAATTATGATCCGTCACCCTATTCATGGTGTATAATCACGTGACTCAGAAATTCCGATAATCTTCAATATCTTTTTTAATACTTGACGAATTTGAATTCGGTTTGAAGTAGAAAAAGTGGGAATATGCCAGGAATAAGCTGGTCATGTTGGATTTTTGAAAATCAACTGATAAAAAAGTTATTGAAGATAAACCAAAATTTTGGCTTATCTTCAATAACTTGTTGATCAGTTAATTTTTCAAAAATCAACTATGTCCATCTAATGCGTGACGCCTGTCCACGTTCCCTGCTTCAAACTGAATTCAAATTGGTCCAGTATTTACAAAATAAGTGAAGATTTTCTGAAAATATTGTATCACGTGATTATCCATCGTGCTATTAGTCATTCTAGAAAGTGTGAAAGATATCGACGTTAGTCGCTCTGGGCGTAGTACACATACGGACTAGTGCCAAAACTCTTCACTCTAAGGTCGTTTTCTGAATCTTGTTTGTCCCCTCTACCCGTTAACCCTTTCCCAAAATTTTAGGGTGATCCGCTTCAAAAACTGACACATTTGACAAAATGGATGTTATTAAAGATCGGATTTGTGTAAAATATGGCACAGAAAATATTGAGACAAAAGGAGAAACTGCTGGTTATCAGTAGTTTCTTCTTTTGTTTCCATGTTTTCCCAAGCCTTTTCTAATAGGGACGTCAGAACTAGGTCTTGTTTGGGAAAGGATTAAATGCTCATTTTACAAATGTAACATCTTATTGACGGTTGCAAAGTCTCTGCTGGTTCGGGAAATTTGATTTTATGGAGTTCCCAGATGATGCATTTTAGCATGGCGAGTCACATTTTTAACATGCTTTGAACATATACTCAGGTTGTCAGTTGCTATAGATTATGCTATGCATTGAAATTCTTTGTTAACTTGTTTTGTACATAAAGATATTTTATATACATATATTAAAATTAAGTAAGAACTGTCTCTTATTTATAATTCAAGACGCTCCAAGATACACACAACCATCTTCTATTATTATATTTTGTTTGAATTCGACATCTCCTTTCATTTTAATACACTCCAATACGAAGTAGAGGGGGTATATTGGTTTGTCCATGTTTGTCTGTCCGTCCATACATCCGTACATGTTTTTGTTTCCGGGCTCGTTTGACTTAGATCATGAAACTTTACGCAATGAAGTGCCTTATTGTTTTAGGGTCACGTACGCCAAACGTCACTTGATTTCACAATTCTATAGCACTTGTTCAGTGACAATGCGCTAGGGGGGTTGGGGGGATTTGTCCGCTTTTGCGGTGGTTCTAGTGGAAAAGTCTGACATGCATGCACTAATAGGGACGTCAAAACCAGGTCTTGTTTTTGAAAGGGTTAGTCGAAGTGAATTCGAGATAATTATGTCAATGATAATGGGACTAAAATACAAAACAAAATTATTTTCAAATGATCATAATCATTGCAATATATTATTAGAAAAAAGACAAAAACTGCTCGTTTGCCTTTTCTGATTTTGACTTTGTTTACACTCTAGCATCTTCAATTATTTACCAATAAAACAAAGCTTAGACACTTTGTTGGTTATCACACGAATTAAGATAAGTTCGATTTTCAGTATAATGGGAACTGAAATTCGAGAATTATTTGCCCTTTAATTTGCTGAAATCGCCATTTGCGACCTAGTTTTCACTCTAAGCACCACAAATACAGACCGGTCAAAACAAAGCTGGGACACAGAGATGGTTTCAATGGAACTCGGGTCCGCGATATAGGACCCCCGTGGTCCTCTTGTTTTTGAGTCATGACCCCCTGATTTGACAAAAAATTGTCCGGACAACTCTTGACAACCACAGTCCGATTTGCAACTACAGTCCGATTTGTTTCATACGTGGCACAAATATGCATTAGGAACCGTTGATGAATGGTAATGAATTTTGCGCTAAAACAGACTGGGTACTAGTACTCGTAGTTCTGTTACATTACATTTTAGTTTGTGCTTGCAAGTCATGTCCATGTTGTATCGATATATCATTGGGTTACATTTCGGTTAATAGTGGGTAAACTCTGTCTTAAAATAGAGTAGCAGTTTTTCGTCGGTATTGCAAAAGCTCGTAACTCCAACATTAGTCGAGCTGGAGTTACGATATTTTGCAATAGCACCCACGTTTTACTTTCGACTTTGAAATGTTTTTAAACAGTTGTATTAAAACCCTGTCTACTATTGTTGGCTCAAGATCGTATGGCACACATTTACGTTTTATTCAAATGTAAACAAAACATTTTTCGATAAAACGCAGAAAACTCTGAGCAGTGAACAGACCGCTCTATCACTGGGTCAATTCGGGTAAATACGGACGCTATTTACACTTCGGTGATTCACTAGGCCTAGTCTGGCCCAGACCCTAGTATTAAGGTTATAGTATAAAGCGGAGACCCTTTTTAAATGACATCCTAGTCTAGAATACTTTTAGTTTCTGTTCAGCAATGAATACCTTGAACTTGGATTAAAGAGGCAAATCTTATATCAAGTAATGCACCATTGTACAAATAAAGCAAACAGAAACGACTAGGGCTAGTCTACACTAGGCCGTGTGCTTTATCTGCTGGTCCCACAAGACCGGGTACCAGTTTTTTGGGTCGGTCAATATCTTGTCTTGACGCTGGTGATCGCGGAAAGATGATATACTGACGGAAACTTATAAAAAACGGCAAAAAATGTGCATGATGTAAAATCGGGTAAATACGGACGAGGTAGGGAAATAGCGGACATAGGGTGTAAAAATACGGACACTATATAAAACTATATAAAACAGATAGGGATAATACGGACACATAATTGTTGTTAGAAACATGATTTTTCGGGTAAATACGGACGTTTTTGACACGTCGGCGATTCATTAAGCAGCTTTCCTCACTTGCTAGTCCGGTAAGACCGGGTCATATTATTTCACCCACAACTACCGTCGCGTTCACAAAATACCTGCTCCGCCCGTACGAAAGGCCATTGCAAAAATGATGTCCGTATTTTCCCTACCCTAGCAAAAAAGGTGGTAAAATACGGATAGTTCATGTTTTGGCTTGTTTTTCAAAATTTATCATTTTCTCAGGGTAAACAATTGTATAGGATCAAATCTGAATGATTTATGATTTGTTTAAAACAAAATCAGCATCAAAGACGTCAGTAAAACTACCTTTATTCATGTAATGATTTTCTATGTTTTGAATGTTCCCGCAGTTTCAAGTCTCGTCAGAAAATGTAGGAAAGCAGGGGATGCTCCGAATGAACGAAAAATTACGTCGTTTCAAATAAATAATAACGATTGCTTTCCAAACTAAAGAGTTATAGAATGGTTGAAATTTAAAAAGAATCGATCCGTTTTATGCCTCTACGGTAGAAAATCCTGATATAGACGCTCAAAGTGAGATGTCCGTATTACCCGCCTGTCCGTATTTACCCGAACTGACCCTACCTAAATTTTCAACATGTCGACGTCACTACTTTTAAAGAATTTATTCCTGATTCATAACACTTTTGTTTACATTTGGACAAAAAGTAAACATGTGTCATACGATCTTGCGCCAACAATAACACGGTATATTCTCGTGCACAACAAACTTCGACCATTTCTCCATATTACACCATCGCCGGATTTTTCAAAAACTCGTTGTAAAAGAAATGATTTTAGAAAAAATGTGTTTGTGACCTACCCTTGTTAACAGATTTTCGATCTATGCAACTCCCTCGGAAGTCACGAGGCAACAAAATACCGTTGACTGTTTTGGGTCTAGTTTCTCCGTTTACCAATCGTGTACTTTATCACCTTTAGTGATAGATTTCTATTTTTTCCCCACGATGTTTCTAAAGTTTTTAGCTCCACTGGCCTTCAGGCCAGCGGGCTATTGTCATGGCGCTGTGTCCGTCGTGCGTCCGTGCGTCAATTTTTTCTTTAAAAATCTTCTTATCAGAAACTACCTGATGGATTTCAATCAAACTTCACAGGAATGATCCTTAGGTGGTCCTCTTTTAGAATCCTTCAATTAATTCTGATGGAACCAGAAAGCTCGCCCTTGAATTAAAAATGGCTGTTTTGACTTTGTTTTCACTCTAGCCTCTACAAATATTGATCAATCAAAGGAAACTTTGTCAGAATGTTGGTGCTGATAAGATCTTGCCTGAGTGCAATTTTCAGATTGATCTGAATATTACGTCTTGAGTTATGTGCCCTTGAAATTGGCAAAATTACCATTATTGACCCTATTTTTATTCAAACAACCATAAATATCCACCAATCAACACAAAAATTTAATGTTATCTTACTGGCCATAAGATCTTGCATGGGTGTTATTTTCAGCTTCATAGGAATCTTAAACCATGATTTATCTGCCCTTGAATTTTACAAAATTGTTGTTTTCGACTTTGATTTTACACTCTTTACATCCACAAATATTGAATAATCAGGTCAAAACTTAAACAAGATGTAGGTGAAGTTAAGATCTTGCTTTAGTGTGATTCTTTGCTAGATAGGAATATAAATCCTCAATTATAAGCCTTTCAATTTGGTAATCAATTTAGATATTATATGAATGTATTTTCAGCTTTCTAGTTACTTTGTAATTGCAACAAGTATTGAATAATCTAGCAAAATTTGGACTTAATATTACAAGAAATTCAGGTTGGAATGGCCATTTGCATTAATTTTGGAATAGGGTATTTCCCCAAATCTATTTTAGCTTAAAATCTATTTTTAGAAATATGAAATATTTTAGAGTAATCAATGGTCTGTTAATTGAGATCTGTTTGGAAGAAGAACAAATCTAATTGCTAGTATCATCCTAAGCTGGAATGTGCTCCCATTTCCTTTTATCCTTTCTCAAATGGCAAACATATAATTTTACTTTCTTTGCTTCAAGAACCACACATTTTTAAAAATCTAGTTTTGTAACTTTCTTTTTGCTCTATGAAACACAAGCATTGATCAATCTAATCAAAACTTGGATAAGATATTACATAAATTTCAGGCCTGTGGAGCGACTCAAGACCTTCAGGGCTTCTAGTTTTTATTGCGAAGGGTAATTAGTAGATAAATTGTTTGAAAATTGCGAATTCTCATAACCAAGGTCTACCAAATTTCTCACCAGATTCCAACATCTTTATCCTTTCTAAACGTCTCAGCCTCCACATTTTAATACAGGTATGTGTCTAATTAGGGAGATAAGATAATTTGTGAAAGACATAAACTAACCAGACAGATTTTAATATATTATTTAAATTGATATAATTTAATTTGAATATTTTTTGACATTTAACAGAGACATTGGGCGATATTATCGCATCAATTACGTCATAGTATTGGGTGCAGACTATAAAAAAGGAGAAAACCGCGCAATGTAAATATCCATTTTCAGTCCCGGAATATTGTTGCGGTGGATAATCACGTGACTCGGAATTTCAGAAAATCGTCAATATTTTTGTTAATATTTGACCAATTTTGATTCAGTTAGAAGCAGGGAAGGTAGGAAAATACCAGGAATAAGCTGGAGGTAAAGGATTGTTAATAAAATCGACTGATAAAAATTAAATAAGAAATTAAATTTTGGTTCACCTTCAATAACTTTTTTATTTGCTGGTTTTTCAAGAATCAACTACATCCATCTCATGCGGGACGTCTGTCCACCTTCTCTGCTTCAAACCGAATTCAATTCGGTCCCATATTACCAAAATTATTGGAGATTTTTGAAATCGTTGTATCACGTGATTATCCACCGTGTTTGTACTAAGTCTGATTCAATATGATAATGCATACAATGTGATTTAACCATTCTCCAAAACGACGAAAACGAGTAGTGGAAGATAAATTGATATTAAGATTAGAACATGTGTATGGTATATCACAGAACATGTTGAGGGAAAGGGAGAAATTAATGATTGTCAACAATTCCTTTTTTCCTCTAAATATTTCAAGTATTACTGATACTGATTTTAAATTGGAAATATCTTTTTTCGGAAAGGATTAAACTAGTATTTACCACTGAATTTTTGCTGATTTTCCTCATTAAACACAGCAAACGGTCAACGTTTATTTAGTCATATATATCAGGCAATTGTAATAATTTCTGAAAAGCAAGCTCTTGTGTCTTGACGGTTTGATTTTCGAGTTTCATTAGTATTCTTGTTTCTAATATTCCACAGATTTTGACGGAATAAAAGTAAAACATTCAAACCATGAAACAATTACTTTCCTCTTTACTCATTATTTCAATCACGAGAGTGAGTTGCTTGAGGCTTTCAGAATACACGCCGATTTCCGGGCTTCTAGGAAAAGTTTGCAATGTTGACGATATCATTTACGAGTTAAGCGACGTGAATGCTCTTCTGTGCGCTTTAATGTGTTTTGAGGAAGATGAATGTGTAGGTACATTCTACTCTCTACGTAGTTCGGCGTGTGTTGGTTGTGGCAAGTTTTATCCTGGTGGCCAAGGTCTGGAAGATTCTGCGGACGAATATATGGCCTGCTACGGTAAGGTGGATGAACTCTTTTCTAGCTTCATTTTGTACTAGTTAAGATTGAAACATACCCCAGACAACATGATGTACATATACTTTAGTAATAATGTCCGTACACAAACCGACTTATAACATTTTGAGGAAGAAAATATTCTTTTTCCTCATTTTTAAACCAAGCTTTTCCTTGTCAGTGATTCAGTTTGTTTTGGTCGTGGTATTTTCTTATGCTGGTCAATACAATGCCTTGGACGACATACCTGTCGGTGTAATATCTGCTCAAGATATTAGGCGCTCACCATGCTAGGTTTTTCAGGAATCAGAACAACATGGAAATGTTTCAGAGTTAGCATTGTTATTTGGACATTGCATTATCTACGGTCAAAAGAACGGACTTATTTTAGCGCTGATACCAAGTTTTTCATTATCAAGGCCAAGTTTTCCATATAATTTTATAATACTAAGTTACTATGGCCAGGTCAGCTAATTATACACAGACGTGATCTAGAAGGACTGAATGACCTTTATTTGTTTCCATGGACAGACATTATGTAACTATGCAGGTTATTGTGTCGCGCTATGCGCGACACTCTTGTGGTATACTTCTAATTTTAGAAATTACGTCATGAGCGATAATTATTTTGTGTACTTGAAAATCGTTTATATATCCTACCCATAGACTGTTTACGGGATATATTTTTCAAGCATTACTACAAAGTATACTCTGAAGTTCATCTTATCCAAGAACACGCAAAAAGCAAGTAAACAAAAATTTTGATTGTTTTATTTTTGCCTATCAATGACAAGTCCCTACTTCCGGTTGGCCCATAGGGCAAGGTCTACATCCTATCCGATTTGACGACCACTAATATCCACCGCATTAATACACAATAATCAAAGTACCACAAGTACTTTAGTATTGATTTAACACCTCGCATACAACTTGGGCTGATCAACTTGCATAGTGTCAAGGATCGTTTTTACTGAAGAGGCATGTGTATTGCTAGTAGAACATTATATTTTCACATGCTTTTTTTCAGAATAGTAGACTCTTAGGGGGATTCTTAAACTAAAATAATTAACCATTCCCCTAGCAAAATATGTTTTTTCTCGTACTTTTTTCACCTTAAATAGTATACTGTTAGGGAGTTTCTCACACTAACATAATTAACCCTTTCCAAATCAAGACCTGGTTTTTATGTTACCAGCAGAAAAGTGTTTTGTTGTTAGCAAGTTAGAAGCAGCTTTGTAATCAGAACAGTTCAATTCTTTCGTGTTTTGGAAAGAGGGTTCAGAAAATCTGTCTGTATTGTGTTATATTGTGATTAATGATTATGTTGTTTTAGTCCAGTCAATCGGATCCCCAGGACTACCCATACTCCTTCTACATGCCGATTTAGCAAATTTTGCACGTGCGACTTAGCGGAACATCAAATATTGCCGTTAATCCGTATTTAATGTCTTTATTCTTTATCACAACAAATCACAACGTTAAATCTGCTCTAACATTATAACACAGTTCTCGGTGGCTGGTAGAAATCGATCAATATGCCACTTTTTTGCATTAGGACCAATTTTTCTATGACGCAACATAATAATGAAAGAGAAGTGACTCTATATTCACTTAGTCAGATGATTAGGAACATTCTACGCAAATTTTATCAAAATCTGTCAATAAATTTAGAAGGAGTTACGTCGGATAACATGTTTGTATCAAGTCCCATTTTGCAATGACGCACAGTGATATCACAAAGCACTAACAATGGTCGCATAGTCCTAGGTGACTGGGTACTTTCTGTGAAAAAATTATGAAAATCCGTTCATAAATGTAGGGGATGTCTCAACGTGTATGCTTGCATTTATTAAGCGATTAATTCCCCTTTTTCGATGACGCTGTATGCTATGAAAAAATCTTCGCACTGAAAGGAAAGACAGATAGACGGAATGGTGGAGTTGGTTACACTAACTGACGAACACTTTTGGTGGCGTTTGAAATCATACATAATTTATTAATCAGTTTCTCTAAAAACGTGTAAGAACTAGGGTGTATACTTATTTTTGCCTCTCAGTATATAATATACATGTATAGCACGTTTGGGACTTTCGCGTCCCATTTCTTAACCGTGCCTGAATGAGTTGTGTGAAAAAGTACAGATATAGGCCCTGATTAATGACACGACAGAGCATCCCTGTGCATTCCTACACTACATATACACTTAAAGACACTTCCAACGCAACACTTACATTTTTCATCATAACTAAATAAATAATGCAGTATATGTTATGAAATTTTCAGCAAATATCAATCAATTACGTTTACGTGTTTTCTGTAAGTTTCAAGAAAATCGACTGATCCGAACATAAACAATATTTAGGTTTTTCACTAAGACTCAAATATGAAAAGTCACAAAACCCCAGGCAATTGCAGAATTCAATAGCATGAAAGCAGCGTCACCAAATCATGCTCAAATCTCATATCACTGCTTCATAAGATTTAATAACATGCTTTCATGTGCGATACAATACTAGAATTCAGTCGCACCTATTTTGTTTAATGTTTTTTACGTGTCAGCATTGCACAAAATCATTGAATTTGTTACCAGACATTAGTTTTTCGCCCTTTTGCCACAAGAAATTTTCAGCAACTGCAACAGGAACTTAATAGGGACGAGTTAAGAATGATCCCGCAAAGATTCACCATCAATTATGCTTTATCAATGAGAAGGATGTGTCTTCGTGTCATTTAGGTTCATGACACACAGAATGTTAGCATAATGTCATAAACTTTACTGCTGTTACATTAATAACAGGCCTGTAGGAACAGTGGCGGCTAGGGGAGGGGGGGGGGCATAGCCTCCATAATATTGCCCACAATGCCAAATTTTCCTTATTTTACTCTGAAAATGTAGGGAAAATCCAATTTAGCCCCCCCAATATCCAGACACAGGGGCTTCAGCCACCCCAATATGAAATTGCTTCCTACGGGCCTGAATAACATGAATTTACGATATCAGCTCGCACAGCTTTTTTGCGACTTTTTGTTTTCAAGTCATATTATATGCACTGAAAATTTAATCATTTCTACTCAATGTTTCTTTATGAAAATTACAGATATTATGCAATTGTGAATGAATTAAATTTGTTGAAAATTTGATAAAGAATGATTTGTTAATTATCAAGTTATTACCAAAAAGGTAAGTGTTGCGTTAGAAGTGTCTTTAAGTGTACATTCGTTCAAAGATATACAACCTCATTTGGAGTCTGATTAAACACAATTTGCATTTTCCATTGCAAATATTTACTCCCGTGAGTTAATGACAGCTTTACTGTGAAACCCCATTTTTTTTACAGAATTACGGTAGGGAAGATAGTGTTACGGTAGGGAATGAGATATCAGAATTCGAAAATCAAAGATGTTAACGAAACTGGGCAGTGAGTCTCAAAAGACTGTGCAACTAGATCATTTGAAAAATGAAGATGAATGCACCCTTTTTACAGTTAAAAGGCCAGTGAAGTTATACATATTCGGTTTTTTTTTTCTAAACATGCCAAATAATACATGTTACTACTTTTTCACTACCATTACGATGCATTCCATATGGAAACACTAAAATGCTGAACCATATATTCTTAATTATACATGATAGCAACTTGAAATTTCTTTTGTTTGTACGTTGCATATTGGATAGATGCAGTAGGCCCTACACATAAACTATGAATTTTGAGAGACTTATTTAGCACTTTTTATGCAAGTTTCTCACTGACCACTATAACTTTTGTTTGCAAATTTTACAAATATAATATAAGATGACCACACAAAGTCTTATACTAATCTCAGGACTCTAACAAGTGTTTCAAAAGAATTATGTCCCTATCCTACTTCCAATTTCACTACCGTAACGATGCATTCACTCCTGTAACGAAGTTAGTAACTCAACAACTGCTAAACTCATTGTTTTGAAACTTTGCACATGGCGTGTTGGATCTATACACAGGATAACGGAGCAAGTCCCAGATCTCTCACAATTACAGAATCAGAATTATATATTCTGGAAAAATAAACATTCAGTAAATGTTAAAAAACACAGAAAAGAAATCAAATATTGCAGAAACATTTTTTAAGGGCGACACAATTCTCTTTGCTGTACATTACAGCAATTTTTTACTTGTTAGTTTTTGCCTTGCAGCTCTAGATGATATGTGAAGAGCAACGAACGATTACTCTATCAAGTCTTATTCTGATCCATTCTCCACAAGGAGTGATCGTTCGTTGCTGTCAAGTATCATATCTGCTAGGGGCTATCTAGTCTGATTCCCGCCTCTGATACACTACGTTGTAAATCCGTAGTAAATTTCAGGGGCGGTAACCAGACTAGGGGCTATCTCGGTTAGAGTCCAAGAATCGTGGTCTACCGAAGGATAACGTCTTTAATTACTGTATAACTATTTTAATACTTGTATTATACATGAGAGAAAGAAAATATTATTCTGCTTGCACTAGAAGTGCTCTAAAATTTAAGTATTGATCTAAATAGAATAGGGCTATTTTTTCAAACCTCCTCTCATTAGTATAATTTTTTGCATATCGTCGGTGTAAATGCGAAACCTCGTATGTCGATTGTTGCGATTTTCAAAGTCAAATATTGTATGCACAGTTAAGACAATGCTTGCAGATTTTGAGGTATTTGTACTAATCAGTATTAATGACACATTATTCGCGAACAATATGTCCAAATTTTTAGAAAATCCTTTCAGTTTGGGAAAAGTTACTACACTTTTTTCCGTCCCCTTTCAAATTTTCCAAAAACGAGATACGAGGTTTTGTTTACAACGACGATATTCTTCCGCAGCCCGCACAGAGGATAACACGCATATTGGCTTAATCAAAGAGTCTCTGTGAAAGAGAGAGATTCTAATCGTCTAAATCACGATGAATCGGCGATGGTGTTAATGCATGTATTTGATAATTTTGAATTTCCAGATTTTTCCAAGATACCCTTGACAACCGATGATGATGTTACCACTACCGTAAATCTGTATAACAACAATACTGGGACGAACCCCGCCTTGACTGATAGAACGTCTGGTAAGAAAAAAAATCATCCTATAGACTCCATCCTGGTACTACTTACGTTCGATTAGCTATTCGCATAGAATCATCTTTACAGACTCTATCTGACTTAGTGTTCGCTAGCAGTTCATTAAAGACGGGAATAAAGCAATGTATAGACGTCACGTAAACAAGCCGACAATCTCGTTTATGCGAAATATAGCGGGGAAATTTTAATATATACTGCAATTTCATTGGTCAAAAATGTAGGTCGAGTACTTTATAGGAGCCTTGTTTTCAGGAAAATAATGTATATTTTAGCTTGTATGCAAGAATACTACTCATGTAATACACTGTGACGCCTCTTGACTCCCCACGAGATAAAGGCTTTATAAAACATTGTGGAAAATGAAGAAATTGCTTGTCACAAGCAATTTCTTCATTTCCCACAATGTTTTCTATACAAAAATGTAAAATTTTATTCACTTGAATTTGTCGTCTGCAACATCTTTGAATTTGGACTAGTTTGAAATTTCGTCGTCTGGTAATGGGTTAAGAACCTTCGAATATTCTGTTCACATTTTCTTCAGAAGAAACAACAACCAACAAACCACCGGCCACACCGTTCAGCATAGTTACAAGACCAGTCATATCAACCGAAATAAAAACAGTAACGGAAGATTCAACTACACAGTATACCCAGACTACTTTAGAAGATTCAACCAATGATGAAGTGATATCATCAACACCACAAATTAGCTTCAGTACCGGTGATGAGGACTCGACATTTAGGGAAACAGAGGAGACTGTGAGTACAACGGATAATACACCCAAAATGACGGATCTTACACCCAAAACAACGGATATAACCACAAAAACAACGGATCTTACTCCTAAAACAACGGATATTACCACCAAAATACCGGGGATTACCACCGAAACAACGGACATTACCACTAAAACAACGGATATATCCCCCATGATAACGGATGCTACCAGCAAAACAACATATATTGCCACCAAAACAACGGATTTTACCACGAAAACAACGAATGTTACCCCCAAAACAACCGATGTTACCCCCAAAACGACGGCTATTACAACCGGAGCAACATATATTACCGTAGAAACAACAGAACCTACCACCGATACAACATATTTTATTATACTGCAAAGAAAATTCTGGCATTTTGATTGGTTAATGCTGATCAGATAAATATTGATATTAACGGCTTTAGCCGGTAACATACACAAAAATTCAAACTGCTAATGGCGGCCATTTTTCCGCCGCTTCGTTCATAACGCGACCCGCGTTAACCCATTATGCGACAGTAAAAAGCAATTTTACTCTATGCGAATTTCCAAAATAAACATATTTAACCTAAATATGGTGCATTTTGTGTTATTTTTCTTCGATTACTTCACACAATATGTATCTGTACGTGTATTAAAGGGTCAAGGTCGCTGCATACTTGTGTACTGAATGAAAGCTGAAGATACGACCAAATCCTTTCCCAAACAAGACCTTGTTTTGACGTCCCTAATTCAAAAGACTTAAATAATAAGAAAACATTGAGACAAAGAATAAAAAATCTGAAAATAAGCCTTCATTTCAACATGTGGCTGATCATCACAAAAGATCCTCTCTGCTGGGAATCGAACCCAGGCCTCCCACTCTTGCTAGGAGTGAGTGTTCTTCCATGAACCTCAAAGAGTGGTGATCTCAAAATGCAATTACACAGCCACATTTAACGAAGAGATATTTAAAGAATTCTCCAGACAAATGCCCGACAAGACTATGCAAGATCCTAAAAGAAAATCGTATGCCAATCTGGGAATGTGTCATGCAGCCAGTGTACACTCGTAAGTTAAAGTCTAGTTACTATCATCATAGTTCAATGATTTTATGCACATTCTTCGTAAATCTGTGTCTATTTATTGGAACGAAATATGTCAAATAATATGACACAAATAAATGTTAATATTAAAGATAATAAATACCTTTAAATTTTGTTTATTTATCCGTTTTTAAAAATACCACTCTCCGGGTCAGTGAAAAACACATTGACCTATTTCTCGGAACTCAGTGGCGTGACGTCACTCTATGACGAGTTTATGTTTACTTTTCCTTTGGGGCGCATAAGGGGAAATTGGTACTTTCGATAAAATAATAGGGAACGATTTTATCCAGTAAATCGTGACGTAAATTCGGACAAACAAATAGTATTTCGTAGGTGTTGTCATAAAAGCTCGTAACTACGGCTTGATTCAAGCCGTAGTTACGACATTTTATAGCAACACCGACGGTTTATCAAAACATAACGGTAAACCCAGTTTACGGCCTAACATGGACAAAAAGACAAATAATTAGTCGAAAACTTTGTAGTATAATAAATTCGTTATACGGTTTCTTGCCTGGGTATATGACGATTTATTCCCGGCTGGAAAAATGATGTCATCCCTCGCCTGCGGCTCGGGTGACATCATTTTTCCAGCCGGGAATAAATCGTCATATACCCCGGCAAGAAACCGTATAACTAATACTATTACCGAAACAATAAATCTTTCTACGGAAACATTGGATCTTACCACCAGAAGAGAGGATCGTACTACCAAAACATTGGATCCTACCACAAAAAGAGCGGATCAAACCGACACAACAGTGGATCATATCACCAAAACAACGGATCGTGCTACCGAAACAGCGGATCGTACCACTAAAACGGCGGATCTAACTTCCAAAAGAACTGATCGTATTTCCAAAACGGCGGATCGCACCACCATAACGGCGGATCGTACGACCGAAAGAGCTGACCGTACCACCGAAAGAGCGGATCGTACCACAGAAACGGTGGATCGTACCACCACAACAACGGATAATATCGCCAGAACAGCGGAACCTACCACCAAAACGGTGGATCGTACCTCGAAAAGAGATGATCGTATCACCAAAACGGCAGGGTCCACTACCAAAACAG
Organism: Fragum sueziense; assembly: GCA_963680895.1. Lineage (NCBI taxonomy): Eukaryota > Metazoa > Mollusca > Bivalvia > Cardiida > Cardiidae > Fragum > Fragum sueziense. Next base: position 936,282 of record OY804593.1, on the reverse strand, counting down.
CTCATCCTTCCACCAAAACGGCGGATCGTTCAACCTAAAGAATGTATCCTACCACCGAAAGACCGGATCGTACCACTGAAAGAGTGGATCGTACCAACGAAAGACCTGATCGTACCACCGAAAGATTTGATCGCACCACCGAAAGAGCAGATCGTATCACCGAAACGGCGGATCGTTCCACAGAAACGGCGGATCGTTGGACCGAAAGAACAGATCGTGTCACCGAAAGACCGGATCATACCACCGATAGACCGGATCATACCACCGAAAGACCGGATCATACCACCGAAAGACCGGATCGTACCACCAAAAAGGTGGATGGTATCACCAAAAGAGTGAATCGTACCACCGAAAGACCGGATCGTACCACCGAAAGACCGGATCGTTCCACCGAAAGACCGGATCGCACCACCGAAAGACCGGATCGTACCACCGAAAGACCGGATCGTACCACCGAAAGACTGGATCGTACCACAGAAAGACCGGATCGTACCACCGAAAGACCGGATCGTACCACCGAAAGAGTGGATCGTACCACCGAAAGAGGGGATCGTTCCACCGATAGACCGGATCGTACCACAGAAAGACTGGATGGTACCACAGAAAGACCGGATCGTACCACCAAAACGGCGGTTCGTACCACCGAAAGACTTGATCGTACCACCGAAAGACCGGATCGAACCACCGAAAGACCGGATCGTACCACCGAAAGACTGGATCACACCACCGAAAGACCGGATCGTACCACCGAAAGACTGGATCACACCACCGAAAGACCGGATCGTACCACCCAAAGACCGGATCGTACAACCCAAAGACCGGATCGTACCACCGAAAGACTGGATCGCACCACCGAAATCCCGGATCGTACCACCGAAAGACCGGATCGTACCACCCAAAGACCGGATCGTACCACCCAAAGACCGGATCGCACCACCGAAAGACCGGATCGTACCACCGAAAGACCGGATCGTACCACCGAAAGACTGGATCGCACAACCGAAAGACCGGATCGTACCACCGAAAGACCGGATCGTATCACCAAAACGGCGGTTCGTACGACCGAAAGAGCAGATCGTGTCACCGAAAGAGCAGATCGTACTACCAAAAGAGCGGATCGTACCACCAAAAGAGCGTATCGTACCACCTAAAGAGAGGATCGTTCCACCAAACCAACGACTAAAACAACACAACTTACACACAAAATAACAGAACTTTACACCGAAACAACGAAGTTACCACTGACACAATCTAAATAAATTCAGATTTGATCTTTTCAATAACATCTGAATACTACCCGTTAGGGCTCATCTTCTTTGTAACAATTGTAAACATTTTTTTTTCAAATCTAAAATACTTTTTGACATCCCTTTTTGACCTCCAATCTTGAAGTCGGAGTGGTTAATTGATAACAGTCAAACACCTGAAGCCCATTTGTCTTTTAGTGTTGGGTTTGAAGCCCACGGCCGTGTAAGAAATTTCGTGTTTTCCATTTCTTTTTTCTTTTTAAATGCACCAAGATAATAAATATTTTTTATCATTCATTGTGGAATAAAGACTGTATTATTTTCTTTAATATAGACCAGTGTCTCATTGTAAACGGTATTTCAAAAAATAGTATCAAAAATCATATATTTTTCATATATCTACAAATGTTTAGAGAAAAGAGATAATATGCAAATCATAAAGATCTGGTTAATATGTCATTTAATTTTTTCAGAAATATTCAATTTCAACATGCCACTCAGAGAACATCGGGAAAAAGGCGCGAAAAAGTTCTAAAGTCTACATCTATTTTCCAAAAGATTTCTCTTTTTCTGATAAAAAAAATCTTAAGCACATATTTTGTTTCGTCTTTAAAAAAAAGTTGGACACATCTGTGTAATTGCTGTCCGTAAATGGGTAAAATTACGAATTTAACAACAAGAACAACAACAGCAAGAAAAAATAATAAAACAAAGCTTTAAAAACAGTTTCCATTGTCATGTAGCAGAATCGAACTTGGTTCGTTCGTTTAGAAGTCCCTCGTCTTTCCACTTCGTTATCACTGACTTGCACATTAATGTTTTTATCAACAAGACATTTTAAAATCGAAACCTGTAAACTACTTTCAATAAAATGGATATGTCTGTGCAAATAAACAACTGGTCAAATTGTGTGTTATACTCGGGGAGGGGTAGCTTAGGACAAGACACTTAATTTTCAATGCCTCAGTCCTCCCAGCTATATGGAGTGGGTAACAGTGAGGGGGGAAAATGTTTTCAAGACGGCGTCTAGCGCACGTTTATTAACCACAGCCATTTTGGTTTTGAACACTGACCGAATTTAGAAAAAAACTATCGGCGATCATTATGACTTGATTTTTTATTATATTGCAAACTACGATTATTACCCTCAATTGTGCACACAATGCGGGAAATAAACGTTTCGCTTAGTAAAGCCTGCCGTACAACCCGTCGCGTGTCTCTATAAATCGTAGGTCTTCAAAGATTTTTAAAACGCACGATTTATAAAGATTTGATTTGATTTTATTGGGGTTTTACGCCGTTTTCAACTACCAGGGTTATATCGCGGCGGCTGGAGCACCTATTCATGGATCCCTGTTGTTTCTCAAACCATTACTACCACAACACCCATACCGAGCCTCCAGCTGCTCGCCCACTTAGATTAACGATTTGAACAACCTTTGGGAAATGGTTACCAGGGAATCTATTGAAAACGACGTTATGAAAGTCGCCATAATTTTAAATGCAATTGGAAACGCACAAAAGCTGGGAAAATGACGCATTATCTAGCCATTATTTGATACATAAGAAATAATCATATTTTTAAAATTTAATCTAAGAAATAATCATATTTTTCGACGAAATTCTCAATCAAAATTTCAAAAATTGAATCTACCATTCAATCGCGATTTATTATAAATTGACTTCGAAATGGGATTTTCTGCAGACTTTTCAATTTTTACGCGATATTAGATTAGAATAATCTGCATTTGTAATAAACTATTTTTTCTGTCTGTATTCACAATTAAGCATTATCAACAAAATCTAATTTTGTCCGAAGAGATATATTGTCGCTTTTCTTTGAAAACCTTGTAACTGCAGCTTTTTTAAGCTGCAGTTACGATGTTTTCGAAGAAAAGAGAGAATTTCTAGATCAATATGGCCCTTAACAACAAAACAATGCCATCGTCTGGGATGAATCTATAATCTATGTTGTATCGATTGTATAACGTTTTCTGAAAAAAAAAAACGGTCATCTTAGACGTCCGCAATTACCACGGTGGGTAACCCACGTGACTTTTGTAAAGCGTCCACGCGGAAAAATCGCCCGCTTCAAGGTATGTTTTGTTTAATTACTCAGCTTATACTCTATTGATTTCGATGAGATAAAGTGCACGGAACGCGCCTTTGAGAGGGCAATTCCCGGCTCTAACTCACTCTGCTCCAAATGCAGTGGTTTCTTCAAACATTCGAGCCAAAGTGTTTGTAAGTGCAAAACGAAAGAGGGAAGCGTTCACGTGCACCGAAACAAACTTTCGCTTAAATGTTTGAAGAAAACACGGGATTCGGAACAGAGTGAGTTACAAACGGGAATAGCCCTCTCAAATGCGCGTCCCGTGCACTTTATCTCGTCAAAATCAATAGAGCTGAGAAATTAAACAAAACTTACCTTGAAGTGGACGATTTTTTCGGTGTTAACACTTCCCAAAAGTCACGTGGGTTACCCACCGTGATTACGTTTTGAAAAGAATAAAATGAAGAAAATTCTGATAACCAAAATGTACTCCTTTATCTAAAATATTTTCTATACATAGGCCTAACATAACTAGGCCTACGCTTTTCATACTACCTCTGAAATTTTTTTCGTCGACTTCATAGCCTCTAAATTTGGACCAGCTAAGATTTCTTTTTTTATTTTTGGAAAAGTTTTCTGGATAATCATTAGGCTATTGGTTTTGGTGGTGAACAAAAAGTAAGTTCTGCGAATCCACTCTCTGAACGACCAGAGTCTCGCCATCTTAGCAAGCCAAGGGTTCTACGTCTACTTTGTTCCTTACGTTCGTAAGGAGCAAAGTCACGGTGTATAATCACGTGACTCAGAATTTCCGATAACCTTCAATATCTTTTTTAACACTTGACCAATTTAAATTCGGTTTGAAGCAGAGAAGGTGGGAAAATGCCAGGAATAAGCTGGACGTGTTGGATTTTCGAAATATCAACTGATAAAAAAGTTATTGAAGATAAACCAAAATTTTGGTTTATCTTCAATAACTTTTTTTATCAGTTGATTTAAAAAAAAACACACCCATCTAATGCGTGGCGTCTGTCCACATTCTCTCCTTCAAACCCAATTAAAATCGGTCCAGTTATTACAAAATTATTGAAGATTTTCTGAAAATATTGTATCACGTGATTATACACCGTGAAAGTAGGAGTAGGGACCTCGGCTTAGGAACAAAGGGGAGGTAGAACCCTTGGCTCAGGAACAACATGGCTTTTACACTGAAACTTGTAAAATCACCTTACCCTAAATTGTCCTTACTCATTCGAATCGTCTCGTTGAGACGATTTAAATGGTTACCCACAACATAGGGTTTGATTTCAATCGAAAAAATAGAATGCCTTCAGGCCCTCTTATTGGTTGATCTGCTGTTCTCAAAGAAGTATTTCCTATGGATAACTGACGGTTGAAACATGGACACAAGGCAATGACGATAACCAACTGATTGAGGTAGTTCACCCGTAATGAGATTATCTCGATGTCGTTATATTTCGTGTTAGGTCGTTAACAGTCTATACTTATCCGTACCTATTCGGGCGACGACGTAAATATTCGGCAGTGGAACGCTTTGGACACCGCCGAATGTTAACGTAATCGACTGAATCAATCCGACGTCGCGTGAATTTCATTAGGAGTAAGATACTGTGTGGACACACAAAAGATATCTATATACATTTACAAATTAAAAGTTTCGCTCAAAAAGACACTGTCGTAGCTTCAGCCTATCTCAATCTCTTGATACAAATGGTTTCTGAGTGAAAAGCATGTATGGATACGAACACGTAAATGAAATTTACAAATTTACATTTGGATACAAGGAAATATTCTTGACTCTAATGTATAGCAAAATATTTTCAGGCGTGGTATCAAAATACACATGCATGTTTTAACTGTATAATTGATTATATTTTACTGAAATTTGACCAGTAGTTACACCATCCTTGTATATATTTTTGTTTCTTTTCTGAGTTTGGTAATTGTCCAATAATCTTTTAAAATAAGTCAGATGTTAGATCCACGCGGTTTAGTAGACTTGCATGGATCCATAGACGAGAATTGCGAAACAAATAACGATTTTGTTTTAGATCACTGGCCAAGTTCCGAAGGTAAAAAAACCTGGGCCCCGTTTTACTAACGAACGTACGATTATTTTTTGCGTAATTGCTTGTAACAACAAACCTGATTGGCCTAATTCGATTTTTCGTGCAATCAGATGCCTTGTTACACAGTTTACACAAAAACATGATAGTAAGATCGTTAGTAAAACGGGGCCCTGGTACGCGTCAACGACTGTTACTGAGACCATCCGTTATGTACACGTAAAGAAAACGCCACTCAATAGTCAATTTCCGTCAAATGTAAACCAACATAGAGCTTATAATTGTGATTCGTCACTCTAAAAGGGACCTTATCCGACCTACAAAAGTCAAAATTTCGACAAAGTTGTCAGACCCAGCACAGGTCAGCCAGATCTCTTATGCGAAAAATGAACATGATATAGTAAGGTAGAGGAAACATTACAGATTCAGACAATTACATAAAAGTGAAAAATGTCGGCCCTAGTCTGGCTGTGTGGACTGCGCAGACAGACTAGGATCGATATTTTTCACATATCCAATAAGGTCCCTTTTAGCGTGACGGGTCACAATTACATTTTTGCAACTTTTCATACTTAATAGCTTAAATATGTGTACAATTTATCCTTGTTACCAAATGTACGCTTTCGTTTGTGCGTCAGTATACATAAGTGGTTTCTGCGGTCGAGACGTCACAGAGATTTTTAAAGAATTCGTTGACATAAATTCCATCATGTGTCATGAGCACTGGTGTGGCTTTGAGACAGAAGGAACGAGACGGATTAGCATTTGTAGATAATAATTCAGGGAAAACAATTTACATCTCTCTCGATGTTTTCATGACCCTATCCCAAACAAGACCTAGTTTTGACCACAATAAGAGAGTTTGATTGGGAAAATATTGAGGCAAAGAAAGAAAATGATATTAATCAGCATTTTCTTCTCTTGCCTCAATGTTTTCTGTGCTATATTATTCATAACGTTTACCATTAGTTGCATTCGTTTTGTCGTCTGCAGCAGTTTCAACATTGGGCCACCCTAAAACTATGCCGTGACGTTTGTGAAAGGGTTAAACCTTTCTCCTAAAGGGCCACAGAACAAAGTCAAGTGTGTGCACCGAATCAATGAGCCATCAGCACAATGAAACATGATATTTTTGGATGGAGATTGGAAATATGCAAAAACAAATGAATTATTATTAACATACTATATTTACTCAACAAAGATATCAAAATAAATAGCACAATATCCTTAATCGTTGGCATTAAATATAAAAAGATATACATAAAACTCTTTGGCCATTATATTAATGCACAAAAATAATCTAATAAATAAACATGAATCACTCTTATACATAATTTAAAATATTTTATTTTAATCCTGGCCATGCCGATCCCGGGTCGCTTTAGCAGGCAGAATAGAACAAGGCACATTTGTGCAGTCTGGCCTTATTCTATACTGTCTGCTTCTTTAAATTTGACATGACAAGGGTTAACACTTTAGTTCGGAGTTCTTCTGATTATGAAGGAAGTTTGCTAGAAGTAGACATACTGGGGAAACGCGTTAAATAAAATAAATCGGGATCTGGAAATGGAGCCCTGATGGTATTTGAGACCACCATTGGTCTACCGAAATACAATGAGGACACTGTTCAAAATTCCTGCTCAAATGTACGATTTCTATGGATGCTATGTTTGCAAATTGCGGCGTTGAAAAGCGACGTAACGCTTCTCTCTTTGTTAAAAAGTAAAACAAGAGAGAAATTTATTGGGCGGGAAATAAGAAAATCGTCTCATAGAAAACACTGCCTCGGGGGTGAAACATATGAAACACCAATGAACAACTATTGGAAAAAGTATTAAATAGTTCTACCACCAGCAGCTCATTTAAACTATTTTTTGCAAGCAAGGAAATTTTGATTGCTTGTCAAAACACTTTTTTATCAGGTGGTGTTTGGCATCTGCTTCAAACCATTTTCAAATTGGGCTGACAGAATCATTAACGACATTCTCCAATCAATGCTGTTGTTGTTATTGCGGCTGCTGTTGTTGTTATTGCTGTTGTTGTGTCGAGCGATTCCTCGCCTTGACTATACTCTTGGTAAGATTTGTTTTGACAAATCGCTCTGTAAATCTTATCGTCGAGACGACACTGTACTAGGAGTTAGACTGTTTTGTATGGAAGCTAGATTTATCAAGGGTTCTACTGTCATGGAGCTAATCTTTCGTAGAATAGATCGTCTGTAAATCTTATCGTCGAGACGAAACTGTACTGGGTGTTAGACTGTTTTGCACGGAAGCTAGGTTTATCAAAGCTTCTCCTGTCATGGAGCTAATCTTTCGTAGAATAGATCGTCTGTAAATCTTATCGTCGAGACGACACTGTACTAGGAGTTAGACTGTTTTGTATGGAAGATAGGTTTATCAAGGGTTCTACTGTCATAGAACTGTTCTTTCGTAATATTGAGCGTCTGTGGCCTACTTGGTACTGCTGTAATGTACAAACACATGTTCGTTTTAATCTTTTCCCAAACCAAAGAGTTGTCTGAGGAAAACATTGAGAAAAAAAGAAAATGCTGCTTTTCATCATTTTCTCCTTTTGCCTCAATCTTTTCTGTTCTATATCATTCACAAAATTCTATATTAGAGAGACGTTCCATAATTATTTCCTCATTTATTAATTTATTTATTTATTTTCAAATTTTACTCTTATTTGTATATGAAGGAGCATAATTTTCTTAATTGTGGTAAACCACAGATCACATGTTAGGCTATATGGAGTTTGTCTTTTCCGTCACATTTTAAATGTTTTTTTTTCTCAGCTTATAGCAACAATCTAAAACCAGATAGCATTTAAGCGCATTAGTTTAACCACGCTTGGCATCATTAAATTCTTTAAAAAATGAAATGGGAATGAGATGTCTCTTTTGAAGTAACCGTCCATAAGATGTCTAAAGCAGCTTTCAAGTTTCAACATCTAGAAAATGCTGATCATAAACATTTTCCCTTTGTCTCAATGTTTACAAACTATAATATTCATAATCGATGTCAAAACCATATAATTTGGACTAAGTATCAATGAACGTTTCAAACATTGCGGTAAACGAGAAATGTGAACAAAGCCTCTCAAACAAATGTTAGTCTGTTCTAACCAATTTCATCGCCCTCAAATGTATCAATTATAGAATGTACATCAATTTTTATTAATATATTTTTATATCATACGGTAGGTTTTGACCAATGAGGAAACTACGAAATCAATTCATAGATGCAAAATCATTGACATAAACTATTAACCCTTTCCCAAACAAGACCTGGTTTTGACGTCCCTAATAGAAAAGGCCTGGGAAAACATTAAAACAAAAGAAGAAACTGCTGATAACCAGCAGTTTCTCCTTTTGTCTCAATATTTTTTGTGCCATATGTTACACAAATACTATCTTTAGCAACATCCATTTTGTCATTCGTGGCATTTTTTGAAGTGGACCAACCTAAAATTTTGTCGTCTGGGAAAGGGTTAACAAGTAAAAGAGACCTATCAGAGACGGTATCGTGGTGCGCGAGTTTACAAGTGTTCCTATATAGATGTAAACAGCGCAATATCGAAATGAGCCCGGACCTGGAAAAACGTCCCTTAAAGCATTTTTAGAAATCGAGTTTCAGCATCAGCCTGTTGTCAAATGCAGTCCAATAAGCATCCATGCTGCTCTCTTTAAGTTACTACAGGTCACAAAGTAGCTATTAGAGAACAACATGGAACCTGATCAGACTGTGCGTATGCACAGGCTGATCTGGATCTATGTTGGGTTCAAAGGCCTTAAAGGACGTTTTTCCAGACCCTGGCCCAAATCTAAACTATTGTATAATCGATTCACAATTAAACGAGAATAATTACAGTTGAATTGCTTTATCAAAACAACTGAAAATATTCTCGTTTAATTGTGAATCTATTATAATTTTACATGTAAGGGTTCTTATCTTACAGATGTCTCACAGCTCTGTAAGAGCATGGAAGATTGAATTGAGATTAAAATTGCTCCTCTAATTCAATGTTTTAATTCACACAGGTAAAAATTGTAAACATCTGTCAAAATAGTTTTCGTGAAATGACCATACATGAAAAGCATTAATCGGCGAGTCAATTGCTTCACGTGATTAATTGAAAACAACCAAACAATAAACATGGATACAATACAGCATAATGTATTGACAAATAATCTGGTTTCTATATTCCGTGAATCGTCGATCACAGTCAGAAAATTGTTCGTTCAAATACATGTTTCATCGACAATACGGTGGAGAATCATGTGATTCATCATTTTCAATAGATTGTTAACAGGCCGTTTATGATATCATGGCACATATCAGTGGCGGATCCAGGATTACTGGAAGGGGGGTTCGAATTTACAATTAGGGGGGTTCGTTTTCCTATTAATATACACTTCCCACTGAATTTCTACATGGAAATGAAAGAATTAGGCTTGAGAGGGGGGTTCGTTTGAACCCCCCGAACCCCCTCTGGATCCGCCACTGCATATTTACAAATTCCGTCTATCACAATGTTACATGCTTTAGTTCAAATCTTGCCGATTTCAGACTACTGCAAGAATCGTACAGACATATACGTCTATTCGTACAAAATGACAATGTGTCTGTCAGCCATGCAACTATCATAATGCAAGTTGTACTATTCTTGTATTTTTAAAAGTAAATGCGAATGTTTCCTTTGTTTACATACAAGTATACGTTAGTAGAATTTATAAACATGTGTCAATATATTGTAACCGTACTGTAGTGGTAAGTAACCCTTCAGTTAACCCTTTCCCAAACAACAAAATTTTAGGGTGACCCACTTCAAAAACTGCCATAAATGACAAAATGAAAGTTATCAAAGATAGAATTTGTGTAAAATATGGCATAGAAAATATTGAGACAAAAGGAGAAACTGCTGGTTATCAGCAGTTTCTTCTTTTGTTTCAATGTTTTCCCAAGCCTTTTCTAATAGGGACGTAAAGACCAGGTCTTGTTTGGGATAGGGCTAAGCTTACAAACAAAACATGAAACAGCAACAAATACAAGTACAACCAATGGACAATTTACTTGTTGCTGGAAGATTCCTCCTAAATTAAAAGAAATATCAGAGTGACAAATTATTTAGTGTTACAGAGAGTACATCTGAATGGCACCAATAAATTAAATATTAAGACAAAAGATTGTTTAAATTTGTAGTTACCAAGTTTTCGATGAAAAAAGAAGTGAAAGAGTAGGTGAAATGTTCTTATGGTTTCATTTAACATTATTTGTAAAGCCTCTCTTACAATTGATACAACCCGTCATGCGTTCCAATAGATCGTGCATCTTCGGAGATTTTGTAAACCGTAGAGTTCATGTCCCAGCGTGATAATCAAATCGGACCGTGTTCTACTTATCAAGAACTTTTGAAGTGAAAGCATTGTAAGAAGTATGCCTACGAAAAGGTAAAGTACGACAATCGGACGAATAGCATATGGAGTTACGTAATCGTAAAATGATAAATTGATTCCCCTTCATTATTCAATGTTGTTTTTTTATTCGGACCAGTTGTACGATGCATGTACGTGGAATGCATACTTTTTACACGCACATACGACGAAGTAAGCACCAGTATTACGTCACGAGTTTCAGACTTCAAGAAGGATGCGTCAGCGACTTCTACAGCTGAATAAAGTTCAGGAGCCCGTTTTATCAACGATCTTACGACCACCTTTTTGTATAAACTGGGAAGAAAACATCTGATTGCACGAGAAATCAGATTGGACCAATCAGTTTTGTCGTTACAAGTAATCTATTAATTACTACGCAAAAAAATGATATATGTATACGGTCGTTGGTAATACGGACCCCTGGTTACCAGGTCGGAATTGGTTAATTATCTATTCAGAAGTAAAGGTAATCAAAACATCCAGAAGAAAATTTCTATGTATATCTACGAAGTTCAGTATGATATCAGTCACAGAAATCCAACCAAGCACAAACTACCTTATTCATCACTTTTGAAGTTCATATACATGTCTCACTCGTTGTCTCGAAATGGGGTTTGTTGCAACGACTTGAGCAAACATTGAGACAAAAGAAGAAAATGCTAATAATCAACATTTTCTTCCTTTGCCTCAATGTTGCATGTGCTGTATTTACACTAATCTTTACCAACATAGCTTTTGTCGTCAGCAGCAGATTTTGAATAGGACCATTCTAAAGTCAAATGTTCATCATTTGGGAAAGGTCAATTTTGCATCCGATATAATGTTTGCTGATTGAGACCAAATCTTTACTTCGACATAATCAGTTGTTCGAGTTAACAGAGTTCGAGATAACGAGTGTATAGTATAGTCCAGTCACGATATTATGGCACATATGTACAAGTTTTACCTTTGTAAAGAGAAAACGAAGTTTGCAAGTGTTGGTTCAAATCTTGCAGGTGTCAATAACCTGCAAGATTCGAACCAACACATGCAAAATTACAGTAGTTCGGAGTTTGAAACTGTGTTTGTCGCTAAGTAGAGTTTGTAAACATGTGCCATAATATCGCGGTCGGACAGTAGACAACTACTCGCCATACTCACCGATGTAGAACTCCCTTTGTTATCCTTACTTCCTCCCTTGGTTTTGTCCTGCATTTGAAGATAAATCTTTGACATACGAGAAGCCGGCGTAGAGAAACGTGAGTTAGAATTAGTGGACAAACCTTTATCTTTAGTCACAAAGTAGTTAGCAGGATGTTGAACCGAACGCTGAAGTTAAGATATTAGAAAACACACTACACACTAATCAAGCACGGACAATAACACACAGTGGGTTAAAGGTGCTATGTGACAGATTTTGGACGAATAGTTTGAGAGAAAGGTTTGATTTTTTTGTATTAGGTAAAAACGTTAGAAATACATGTAGATCTATCTGTTTGGCAATGTGATGTAATAACATATTCATTTAATGGAACTTTGTTTTTGAGACACCAACCGCTTTCACAATACTGTAATATCATCCATTTACTGGAAAGCGTGTGTATATTCTATATCAAAAAGGCAGATTATATCCTTCTTTGCCCATTCCCAAGCGCAAGTTTTAGAACCGTGCAATTTCAAAGCTGCTGCAGAAGATAAGATGGGCAATGATAAATATAAGATATAAATTAAATAGAACACAGATATTGAGGCAAAATGGGAAAATGCTGATGTTCAACACTTCCCTCTTTTGCTGCAATTAATGCTTCCTTAATATTTTCTGTCAGGGACGTCAAAGCCAGGTATTCGTAGGGAAAGGTTAAATAGTACTAGGGAGCAAGGACTCAGTTCATTTACACGTTTATTCCTTTTTTAATACACCGTCTATGATTGATTTTTTTCTTCGAATGTTTATTTATTTATTTCCAAAATCTGCTTCATCATAGCACCTTTAAGAAGACATCCATGACAGAACAAACACGCCTAATTACCTACATTGTGTTAAGATCTATAGCAACTTTGTAAATTAGGTTTGCTGCTGAAACAAAGCATGCAAATGACTATGAAAACTATAGTTTGAAATATCGGTTGTATATGTTAATGAAAACGTAGCGCAGTGTCCATATTTGTCTCTGAAATTCCCTATTCAAAGGTATTGTAAGCATAGAGTGGAAGTGAAAGATGCTAAAAAGAAATAAAGCAATGAAAAGTTGTTACACCAGTTTAACACTTGGCTCTGCAATACACCAATTCGGCCGCTTCATAGACATTAACGAACACAATTCAACATAAAATCAAAATATGAATCTGGAAAAGGTTTACACACAAATAGAGTTTATACACAGATCTATATGCTCTAAAATTCAGTTTCAAAGAAATATGTTATTTGCAAGTTACTAAATATACTTATGGGTTGAACTATTTATAGAACAGAGATAGAACAATACATTATGGGGAATGAACAAGATCTGTCTCAGGACAGTGACGTGCGACTATCAAGTGCTGGATTTACAGGGGAAAATTAATTTTAATCTAATGTAAGAGTCGTGGTCCTTGTCCAGAGGCTGATATTATGGTAACAGAAGCATGTGCAAAGTTTCAGAGCAATAGCATTATTAGAAACAGAAATTTGACAAACTTGCACGTAACAACTTAACCCATTCCCAAACGACAAAGTTTTAGGGCGGTCCAAATTGAAAGATTCTGCAGACGACATTTGCAAGGGAAAGGAATGTTTAATTTTTAGGTAATTTTGGATGGAAAACATTGTGGGAAATAAAGAAATTGCATGTCACAATCAATTTCTTCATTTTCCACGATGTTTATCATGGCCATTATTTTGTGGGGAGTCAGAAAGAGTTATTGTATGGTAATGGGTTAACCAAAGCATTACGCCGAGGCCGATCCAAATACCAACGCCAACGCCTGAGTGACCAGAATATCTCCCTATTCTACGAATAGTCGCGCTAAAATCGATTATAAAGCCGAAAAATGAGAGGTGAGTTATAAATCGATCAAATCATTCAGTCAAAGAGATTTAAGGTTTACAGACCCTGAAAAACCACCATTTACTAGCCATACGAATTGTATCAAATTACACACACTTGTAAATACACTTCACATAAGTTGATTCACCGTGCCGGATTTCAAGATTATGCTTCAAGAAGAAAATAATTTACAAATATTATTTTACTCTATATTCATATGCAAGAGAGGTAATTTTGAATATTTTATCTAAAATATTTCAATAAGTATGCATTAATTCAAAATTCTAAACCGTACAAAATGCTTATGTTTGTATTTGGAATGGAAATGTAACAAAGTTTAGGAATTATTTGCACTTTTCAAATTTCGCCTCTGGCTCTTTTGTGGTTTTGAGGGGTTGGATACCTTAAAATTGCATCTAGCTTAGAATAATGACATGTAGCACATTATTATGAGGTTATGGCATCAAAAGATTGTGTATGTGTCCTGATACTAGTAATAGCAATGACTTAACAAGAAGACGGATTGGACATTGTACATAAGTAAATTATGAATGATGAATTCATGCAAAGTGCAAAGAAATCCATTCAAGGGGAACACGTGCCTTCAATTAGCAACTCAATCACACAACTGTAATTACCTATGAATGCTGCATTAGAAAAGTACAGTTTGGTGAAAAATAGATTTATAAAGACTGGCCACCAACAAAATTAATGTTCTGAAACACAACTTTCACGTATAAAAATAGTAAAAGTCTTGAAGAGTTCAGCCTGAGAAATGAAACTGTGTTAAAAGCTAGCATAACTTTCATGGTATTCAAAGCCATCTGAATATCTTTTTTGTTTTAAATTTTGAAAGTGATGTTAAAAAGATATCGATATGAAAAAATACGAATAAGCTTAGATTAGTTGGATGAATGAAAGGTTAGGTTCTGTGTGAACAGCTTAGGTCAAATAGAGGGCTATATAGAGTGTCACCCGAAAGACTGGAGAACCTAGCGTTACCATCGCACCATACCAAATCCACCCAGAATGAAATTAGAATGTCAAATGAGTAATGTACATGTATTTTAAAAACACAAAAATGATATAAATCAACAGATAAGTTATTAGATCTACGTGTTTTATGTGTCCTTAGTGGAATTATGAGATAGTGAAAATTATTAGCTAAAGCTTATAGCTAAGCTAACAAGACGAGCTTCATAAGCTTTCATGTCAACAAAATTAGCTTTAAAAAACAATCTTAATATTTACAGATAACATCTCTTTACAAATCAATTTGTTGTAAACAAAATGACCTCGGAAATCAAAACTTGTATGAAAATATTGAATTAAATATTACGATGAAATTGTTATTTTTTACTGTTATTCTTTGGCAGTGTTCAATTTCTTGTGAATTAGACAAATTCAATGTTTTCCTTCAGAATTAGAGATATCAAAGTCATGAGCGGATAAAAATGTTCGAAGGCGTTTCTTGCATTGCATACCGAACGACAAATAAGCGGGGATAAATGTATTTTGAATTTGTATTTGAAAACCAAACACTATGCTGTGTGTACTCATTTGAATCGCCTTCATGAGACGATTTCAATGAGTTCTACTAACTACATACGTTTTGATGAACATTGAACGGTATTTTGCATTTTGAAAAGTTATCATGTCCTCTTATTCGTATATATCGTCATTTTTCAACAAAGACCTCGTAACTGCAGCTTAAAACAAGCTGCAGTTACGAGGTTTTTGTTGAAAAGTAGCACTATCTCCGATTGCATACCTTAGGAGGGGGTCCATCCGCCACATCTACCGAGTTTCTAAATGACATGGGTGGAGCATCAGGTACAACCGGGGTTCTCACCTGTAAGGAAAAGAATGAACACAGTATTCAGTCAATGTATTTGTTACAGGTCTGCCATATGAAGTTCGTTGTCTTCTCCCTCAGCCCTATAAGCTAGCTGTAGGGGCACCACTATGACTAAACGAAAATTGGTGTAATGCCATTACAGCTTTAAAAGTATCTCACAGCATTTTTCTTCTTCAAAACGGTCGCCAAATAAATGTATTTAGTGGTATTTCAAGTCAAAAACTGATAAATAAGGCATTCTTATACTTGTAAATGTAATGGTTGTGTATAAAACATTATGGGAAATGAAGAAATTGCTCAAATTGAAATGTTGGTGAATAAGGCATTTTTCTTGGGTTGAAAAGTGTTAACACGTCACTGCACAATGACGCCTTTTGACTCTCTCACAAGAAAAGGCCAGTGAAAACATTGTGGGAAATGAAGAAATTGCTTGTCACAAGCAATTTCTTCATTTTCAACAATGGTTTCTAACCCAAAATAGAAAGATTTGTAAAATTTCATCAACTTGAAATTGTCGCCTATAATACCTTTCACATTGGAACAGTAAGTATTTTGCCGTCAGGTAATGGGTAAAGGTACACTTACTCTATATACTGGCAAGGCTCTAAATACAGCACCATCTCTCTTCCGTCCTGGCGCAACACCCTCTAAATGGTAGTTATAGGCCTAAACAACGGCAGAAACAATGTTAGTTATTATAAAGTTATTTAAAGCATACAATAAGAGTTTTATTGGTATTCTTACAAACTCTCGTAACTACAGCTTTTGCAAAAACACATACGTGTTTTATTTTCTTTAAAGGAAACCCGTTTAGAAAAAGAGAAACATGGCTTAATGCATTTTAAACAACTAATGTTTTAAAGACTATATATATACATGTATAGTACGCCGAGGGAAGGAAAATTGTACTGGTATTCATGATCCATCTCGCTTGTTTCCGATTCTAATTTATTGCTGTTTAACATTATAAATATACATTCACGATTTCGAGTACTTAAAAATTTCATTTTCTATGTGTTTCGGCAAAAAATGAATGATCATTATGTCAAACGAGCTATTATCGACAAACGTTTGATCAAGAGCCAGTCCATAGTCTAGATATACAAGATATATATTCATACCATAGAAGCATAGAATATTTGATTATTAAGTATTGTATTTCAAATCAGGTATTGGATACCGAACTAAGCTAAAAAGTGAAAAGGGCTGAAATCTTAATCAGGTGTGGAATTTATCTTATAGCTGTTCTCCACCAGAAAACGAAAATGGCTACTTTTCCTTCTATTCCTTATCATTTGAATGATTACCTTTGGTTTGATGAGAGCTTCAAAGAACTTTTTGTCTGTTGGATCAGGCCTTTTCTTTTCTTCTGTCTGTTTTAGATACGCCGATCTTTTAAATGGTTGCCATCTGTTTCATAAAAGTGAATACAGTGCGTAAAAAAAGAAACATCGTTTGTTTATGACAAAAATGACACAATACACCTTCACATATGACGGTCATCTCAATTGAAATGCCATGCAATGAATTTTACATTCACACATACTTAAAAAGAAAGTTATGATGGTTCCATATCGGTGATTTGACGATCTTGAATCACTACAAATAAATTTTATACACAAAGAAATGTAACATAGATTACCAGCTGTCCATTATGTTAATATTGCTTAAGGTTTACGAACTGAGAATGAAATGCAGAGCCAGAGGCGGAATTTGAAAAGTGCCAGTAATTCCTAAACTGTGTTACATTTCTATTCCAAATACAAAAATAAGCATTTTGTATGGTTTAGAATTTTGAATTAATGCATACTTATGGAAATATTTGACAAAAATGTTCAAAATTATCTCCCTTGCATATGAATATAGAGTAAAGTGATATTTGTAAATTATTTTCTTCTTGAGGCATAATCTTGAAATCCGGCATGGTGAATCAACTTATGTGAAGTGTATTTACAAGTGTGTGTAATTCGATGTATTTTGTATGGCTAGAAAGTGGTGTTTTCATTCTCAGTTCGTAAACCTTAAGAGATTTTTGGGCCGCAAGGAATGGTCGAATAGTCATATGAGCAAAAGGACTCTTATTGTATAATGGTATGCGACTCGAGATCTGTAATGCCACATGAGGCCAGGCCCATAACAAATAGAATGTATAGGCAATGGCATGAAAATATATCAAGACATCTACCGAGTGAAGGAGAAAAACCACGAGACCCTTGTATTAGACAAGGTTTTTTGCATGTACAATGCCAATAATTATATAAATACAGCAGTAACAACAGAAACAACAACAACAATAAATACATAGACTCACCTATCTTCATCAAATATGAGAGGGTATTCATATTTCTGTACAGGGCGTATTTTCTGTATAGCACTTTTAGTCTTCACTGGGGCTAATGGGCCCTGTGTTTAGAGAATTGGAGATACAAGTTCACAAGTCTTTCTACATTTACGCTAAAAGAAAACTAACAGATGGTACATATTACATAAATGTTCAAACTGACAAACTACTTGATGAATGAGCCGAAATATTCCAGGGTCATTAATTATATGAATATGGCTAAATTACTAGTTCAAAAAAATCAATATTTCTTTGTAACATTAGAAACATTAATAGACAACTCCGCGTTAAAAACGTCAGGTTTAGATTATAAATCATTTATGTTTGGAACAATTCTCAAAGAAGAAACTTGATCTTTTGCAAAAGAAATTTATTTAAAAACTGTGAAATACTCCCATACTTTCGTTTTAATCTACAGAAAAGTATTGAAAAGGCTATGCCTTATTTTACCTCAGTGATATCATAGGGTAACACTGGTGTTCCGGCCTTCTCTTCTGAAGTGGGAAAATTAAACTGTCTGTGTTGTCCGAAGAAACCAATAAATCGTCCTCTCTTACCCCACCACACTCTGTAAGGAATTTTAAATAGCTAGATGCAAAGTGAACTCAACAACGATTCCTCATCTTTCGCCTTGCCATAAGTTATATAAGAAGTACTTGGTTTGAACGAGCTATATTTTCAACCGTACAATAGTGTCGACACATTTTACAGGACAGTACTTGTAAGTTTCATTTAACATTCATTAAACCGACTTTCATCTCTTTACTTGCTTAAGTATTTCTTGCAAGTCATTTCATTACGACAATATATTTTATACGTATTCAGTCCTGTTATATAGGCAATCTGTTTCTTTGTTTTGATATGTGCCTAGGCTATTGTTTTGTGTTTGTTCTTCATAAAAGGAAGCTTTTGAAATACATGTAGAAGTAGGAAATATCTAATGATCTCTTCTAGTGATACCAAACGCAAACTAAATGTTTAGAAATGTTAAACCGTGTATTAACCCATTCCCAAACAAGACCTGGTTTTGACGTCCCTAATAGAAAAGGCTTGGGAAAACATTGAAACAAAAGAAGAAACTGCTGATAAACAGCAGTTTCTCCTTTTCTCTCAATATTTTCTTTGTCATATTTTACACAAATTCTATCTTTAATAACTTCGATTTTGTCATTTGTGGCAGTTTTTGAAGTGAATCACCCTGAAAATTTGCCGCTTGGGAAAGGGCTAATTACCAAGCCGACCCATCAGTAGACGCTGACAGTATAGCTTTGTGAGCATCAATGTATGTAAGGGAGACCACTCTAGTTAGTATACAACATACCTAGCCGACCCATCAGTAGACGCTGACAGTATAGCTTTATGAGCATCAATGTATGTAAGGGAGACCACTCTAGTTAGTATACAACATACCTAGCCGATCCATCAGTAGACGCTGACAGTATAGCCTTGTGAGCATCAATGTATGTAAGGGAGACCACTCTAGTTAGTATACAACATACCTAGCCGATCCATCAGTAGACGCTGACAAGATAGCTTTGTGAGCATCAATATATGTAAGGGAGACCACTCTAGTTAGTAAACAACATACCTAGCCGATCCATCAGTAGACGCTGACAGTATAGCTTTGTGAGCATCAATGTATGTAAGGGAGACCACTCTAGTTAGTATACAACATACCTAGCCGATCCATCAGTAGACGCTAACAGTATAGCCTTGTGAGCATCAATATATGAGCCGCGAAACGAGAAAATCGGTCTTCGGGGGTTTCGACCAGATCCGACACAAATGAGGCTGTACAGCCGCAGAAAGTGATTAGAGTCACGAAATTCCGTACATGGGAAGAAGAAGAACTAAACTTTCTCACCAGCGAAAACACAGACGCTGATCAGATTCGCGGTTACCGCGAAGCTGATCTGCGTCTTTGTTTTCGCTAATGCTAAATTCCGCTTTTCTCGCGTCGCGGCTCATATGTAAGGGAGACCACTCTAGTTAGTATACAACATACCTAGCAGATCCATCAGTAGACGCTGACAGTATAGCCTTGTGAGCATCAATGTATGTAAGGGAGACTACTCTAGTTAGTATACAACATACCTAGCCGATCCATCAGTAGACGCTGACAGTATAGCCTTGTGAGCATCAATGTATGTAAGGGAGACCACTCTAGTTAGTATACAACATACCTAGCCGATCCATCAGTAGACGCTGACAGTATAGCTTTGTGAGCATCAATGTATGTAAGGGAGACCACTCTAGTTAGTATACAACATACCTAGCAGATCCATCAGTAGACGCTGACAGTATAGCCTTGTGAGCATCAATGTATGTAAGGGAGACCACTCTAGTTAGTATACAACATACCTAGCCGATCCATCAGCAGACGCTGACAGTATAGCTTTGTGAGCATCGATATATGTAAGGGAGACTACTCTAGTTAGTATACAACATACCTAGCCGATCCATCAGTAGACGCTGACAGTATAGCTTTGTGAGCATCAATGTATGTAAGGGAGACTACTCTAGTTAGTATACAACATACCTAGCCGATCCATCAGTAGACGCTGACAGTATAGCTTTGTGAGCATCAATGTATGTAAGGGAGACTACTCTAGTTAGTATACAACCTACCTAGCCGATCCATCAGTAGACGCTGACAGTATAGCTTTGTGAGCATCAATGTATGTAAGGGAGACCTCTCTAGTTAGTATACAACATACCTAGCCGATCCATCAGTAGACGCTGACAGTATAGCTTTGTGAGCATCAATGTATGTAAGGGAGACCACTCTAGTTAGTATACAACATACCTAGCCGATCCATCAGTAGACGCTGACAGTATAGCTTTGTGAGCATCAATGTATGTAAGGGAGACCACTCTAGTTAGTATACAACATACCTAGCAGATCCATCAGTAGACGCTGACAGTATAGCCTTGAGAGCATCAATGTATGTAAGGGAGACCACTCTAGTTAGTATACAACATACCTAGCCGATCCATCAGTAGGCGCTGACAGTATAGCTGTGTGAGCATCAATGTATGTAAGGGAGACTACTCTAGTTAGTATACAACATACCTAGCCGATCCATCAGTAGACGCTAACAGTATAGCCTTGTGAGCATCAATATATGTAAGGGAGACCACTCTAGTTAGTATACAACATACCTAGCCGATCCATCAGTAGACGCTGACAGTATAGCTTTGTGAGCATCAATGTATGTAAGGGACACCACTCTAGTAAGATGAGCTCTCCAACATATCACTTGTTTAACTGCCTCCTGCTCTTCTGATTCCGGATTACGCAAGAACTTGCCGATATCCCACAACGTTAGGTAACCCTCTGTAAGAAACATGACGAAATAATTATGAAGAACACTCATGAAAACATTGTACATCAATAACATTTTTATCAAATATTTCCGTAAGTATGCATTAATTCAAAATTCTAAACCGTTCAAAATGCTTATGTTTGTATTTGGAATGGAAATGTATCACAGTTTAGGAATTACTTGCACTTTTCAAATTTCGCATCTGGCTCTTTGGTGCTAATGATGGGTCATATACCTTAATGCCATGACAAAATTCCAATATGCACAGGATGATCAGGATCCTTTTTTGTTTCAAATGTCATAAGGGTCTTTTTCCAGATATCTACTCAAATATATGATTATTTAACCTTTTCCAAACGATGAATTTTTAGGGTGCTGGTGGTCCACTTCAAAAACTGCTACAAATGACAAAATAGATGTTATTAAAGATAGGATTTGTGTGAAATATGACACAGAAAATATTGAGACAAAAGGAGAAACTGCTGGTTATCAGCAGTTTCTCCTTTTGTTTTAATGTTTTCCCAAGCCTTGTTTTATTAGGGACGTCAAAACCAGGTCATGTTTGGGAGAGGGTTAAGCCAGGATCAAGCACGGATCTGGATCAGGCTGTGCATATGCACAGGCTTATATGGATCCATATTGGTCTTAAAGTGACATTTCACATTTATTTCATTTTTTAAAAGTATTTCTTGATGCAAAGATTATTTATTCTAATGCATAGAAATGCTATCAGTTTATTTAAGTTCTTATTTATAAGCGAAAAATGTGCCTTTAAAGTTGAGACAGAAATGATAGATTCTATATAAATCTGAACTGTTGTGCACAACAATTTGTCTAATTTTAGCACAAAAATATATATTTCTCGTATACGGTTTAATATTTTGACTTGAAATTTTCAGAATTTCCATAAGAAAAGATGCTCTTTCAGATAGAAAAAAAGTAAAATTTATGTAAAAATAATTGTGAAATGTCACTTTAAGTGCCTTAATCCATTACCAAACGACTAAATTTTGGACTTGTCCAAATTCAAAGATGCGGAAGACGACAATATGAATTGAATGAAATTTCACATTCTTTGATCTTTCTGGGTAGAAAAAATTGTTGGAAATGAAGAAATTGGTTGTTTTGTTACAAGCAATTTCTTCATTTTCCACAATGTTTTTGAAAGCAATTATCTTGTAGGGAGTCAAAAAGAGTCCTTGTGTGGTAATGGATTAAGGGACCTTTCCCGATCCCGGCTAATTTCCTTCTATCATCATTTCAGTTTGGAAGCTGGGTAATTTTCATGGTGTGGTTGCTGCTATTTATCTCCGCGGCTCTAAAAGTCTGGCGGTACAAACAACATGAATCGTTCATGTCGAGCGTGAGTCGAGAAAGACAACGGTTGTTACAGAAGGTGGGCCATGGAGGTCAAGGTGCAATATAAAGTAGCCGGGTCACTTAACCCTTTCCAAAACAATGACGCTTTTGGGTGCTCCAAAAAATAAAGGCTTTGGAAAACATTGTGGAAAATAAAGAAATTGCTTGTGACAAGCAATTTCTTCATTTCTCGCAATGTTTTCTACCAACAAAGACCAAAGAATGTTTAATTTTGTTCAATGGAAATTGTCATCTGCAGCACCTATGAGTTTGGACTAGGCTAAAATTTTGTTGTTTGGTAATTGCTTAACCCCTTCCATTACAACAAAATTTTAGACTGTTCCAAATTCAACGATGTTGCCGATGACAACTTTATGTGAATGAAATTTTACATTTTTTGGTCTTTTTGGGTAGAAAGCATGGTGAGAAATAAAGAAACTGCTTGTCACAAGCAATGTCTTCATTTCCCACAATGTTTTCAAAAGCCTTAATCTTGTGGAGGCATCAAAAAGTGTCAGTGTGCAGTAATTGGTAAACCCCTTCCCAAACAAGACCTTGTATTGACATGACGTAATTGTAAGGACTTGGGACAACATTTAGACAAAAGAAGAAATTGCTGACAATTAGCATTTTCTTCTTTTGCCTCAATGTTCTCTATGCTATGTGTATGTTTAACACAAATATTACCTCCATCGTCAATTTTGATCCATTTTGTTGTCTGCAACATCTATCAAATTAATCTTCTAGCTAATTTTGTTTTTTGAGGAATGGTTTAAAAGTGAAGAGGACAATATGGACAAATGTTGTATGATCATTTCGTTGAAGAATATTCCCAAGCTTAAACAGATAAAGATTATAGACATGACCAGTCCTGGCAACAAACATAATGTGCAGATTGGTCTTGATCTATGTCTGAAATATCCATTCCATAATGTAATGGGAAAATACTCTTATTTATCATATATCTCTGCGTGTTCAATGTTTTGTAGTAATAAATTGTCTATCATCAGTGCTTGAAAAACACACCAAATAATACATACATTGTACATGTTTATGTCAAGCACACCAAAATAAGTTGTCATACTGAGTGTTTTGTTATAGTCCAACAGCATTTACCAGGGATATCTGCATATGTAATGACCCCACTTCAGCATTGTTTTGTTAAGACGCTCAACTAGCGGACTTTGCACAGGAACATTAAGTTGTCCCAGGTTTTTTCGGTGGAATATACAAGTAATTCTAAGAATAAGGACAAGATAGATTTATTATAGGGAGAGTAGGAACTCATCTTTTCATATATTGTTCTCCCAAATTGTGCCTTAGCTTAAAAGTACTCCCATAAATTAGTTTAATTTTCATTGTGCAAAATAGGTAAAGATGTATACAGAATAAGTATATTATGATTTGGGCAACAAACAATGGTAGATTGTCTCTATTTTGCCAAAAATTGACACCAATAATTACACTTTCGACCTTTTAATTTTAGTCAATATTTGTTCTGACCTACTCAACTTCCATTTAAAGATAACCGGAATCTGTCTGCTTTGAAAAAATCTCTAGGGATGTTAGATTGGCAGCTGCCTTTCATTATTTCGATGCTTTTCAATAAAAAACTTGTAACTGCAGCTTAAAAGAAGCTGCAGTTACAAGGTTTTTGTTGAAAAGCGATAATTTACAATTATTATCTGGTACTAACAGCTGACTGAAATTTGATGCTTTTGTTACATTGTTTATTATTTTTGCTTATTTATACATTATACATGTTTTGTCTGATAATATTTAAACATATATTAAGTTAAGTCATGCTTTTATAGGGGTAATCTCTGTGCCATTTAAATGTGCCTCAATTTATTTTCTCTTTTCCGTACTGTTTCCATTGACATTTATTTTGTTGTGTTTAATCCTATCTGTAATTTGTCATTTGCTGGCCATGCTAACTTTGACTCTCTCACAAACAGTAAAAATTTGAACCATTCTTATTCAAAAGATGTTACAGACTACAACATATATTTACATGTAAATAATGATCAGATTTGTGTACAAAATAGGCAAATATTGCATTTTCTTCTTTCACCTCAATGTTTTCCAAGTATTTGGTATCATTAAGGTAAAAAACCAGGGCTTGTTTAGAAAACAGTGAGATAGTTAGATGGTTGAAAAAGATGAAAAAATAATGCAAACAGTACTATATAGAAAAGGGTTGGAAAATACTTATTTTGTAAAAAGATGAATCTTTTAATAGGTCAATGTACGAGGGACGGACGGAAAGTAGTTGGACTTTTCGTGCTACTGTCTCTCCATTAGCAACTGTATAAACACATTATATATTGGTGGAATCTGCAACCATTTGCCAATAATGTGGTCAGTTTATTTTCAAAGATAGTTGTATATATACAATATTCTGTCCACTTATATGTGATAGGTGTTTCATGTACCATAGGTTATTTGTTAGAGGAACAATGGGGGTAATCAAAACAAAAGACCATTCTAGTCATTTTAATCGCGAAGGAGTTCAGTTTTTGCACTACATTATCACTGAAGATTAAATAAGGGTTCATAATTCCGAATTTGGGATAAAAAATCAGTCAAAGCAGTCATTGAAACGAGCTGGTTCCCCACCCCTGAAAAGATTAAGCTATTACCTTCGGTTGGTAGCCATGTTTGTTGCTTTTGGGGATTCACGAGGATTGATAGTTACTCATTTCATGTCAAATGGTAAAAACTGTCAATGCCAAGTACATTTCTGAAGTAATTCAGAAAAATCTAAGAATAAATACTGAAGTAAACGCGTCCCAGATTAGCAAAGAAAAATGTTTCCTACTTCATGATTAGGCATGCTACCATATCACCGCATCTACAGTGGAGATTATCAAATATTACACATGACAATAGTTGTTTTACTCTTCTTATAGCCCAGACCTTGCCCCACGTGACCTTTATTTGTGTCTAGAACTGAAGAAATACTTTCTGGGAAGAATTTTGAGACCATGGCGCCTTTGATAGCGCCTGTTACACTGTACCTTATACAGTGGGTCTACGCCATGGTTAATAGTGGGAATAATAAAGCTCCTATGAATATTGCAGAAATGCATAGACATAGATGGACAATTTGTTCAAACAGTATAGAAAGAATTTTGTTAAAAAGTTGAATGGTTTCAGAGAACTAGTCAAAAGTCCAACTACTTTCCGACCGTCCCTCGTATAGTGCTTTACTATAGATAAAAGTGAAGTATTTATCCATTTTCAAATTAAGAATTAATTCTGATGTCAATAGTACAAAAAAGCGTTGGAAAACATTGAGGCAAAAGAGAAAAGTGCTGGTGATCTGCATTTTTGCCTTTTACATCTATTTTGTTAGATCATATTGTACACAAAGTCATTTTTAACAAAAATACATTTTTCTATCTGTAAAAGCTTTCAAATTCGACCTTTCTAAAATTCGTTGTTTGGGTAAGGGTTAACCCATTACCACACAGCGACTCTTTTTAACTCCTCAAGAGAAAATGGCTTAGGAAAACAATATGGAAAATGAAGAAATTGCTTGTGACAAGCAATTTCTTCATTTCCCACAATGTTTTTCTAAAAGACCAAAATATATAAAATTACATTAACTTGAAATTGTGGCATACATGCATTATCTTTCAATTTGGAACAGTAAAAAAATTTCCGTCTGGTAACGGGTTAACCCTTTGGAAGACAACAAGGAAGACATTATCATTGCTGAAAACTAAGTGAATGGAGATAGTAGCATCCAGCAATATCCTTTTCTCACAATCATTTCTCTGTGTATATGATACCAGCATTTCTTTTGTTTCATTTTTTTTCTTTTAGAAGCTTTTTCCATAAGTGATATCGGTATTATGTCTATTTAACCATTTACAAACAAAACCTTGTTTCAACTGGTCTTAAAGGAAAAGCTTGGGTCGTATCAAGGCAGAAGAAAATTGCTGGTACACAGCTTTTTCTGAATCTCCTTTATCCCTTATATTTTTGTGTTATATTGAATATATAGATACATTGCATTTTCTTTGATAACATTTACTTTGTCCTCTGCAGCTTCTTCCAAATTGACCTGATATATATTTCATTGGGAAAAGGTTGATGCATTTATCAATTAGATTTTGTTAAATCAAGTGTTCTTTAGATCTGTAATTTATTTCCTTTCTGGTGTATGGACCATAGTATTATTCAACCCTGACCAAACAACAACTTTTAACCCTTTCTAAACCCATTACCTTATGTCAAAATTTTTTACTTTTATAAATTCAAAGATTTCGCACACGACAATTGGCGGGGAATGGTCTTTCTTGCTAGAAAGCATTGCGGAAAATGAATAAATTGCTTTACAAAAGCAATTTCTCCATTTTCTTAAATGTTTTCCAAAGCCATTTTCTTGCAGGGCATCAAAAGGCATCACTGTGTGGGAATCTGTTATGGGTGATCCAATTCGAAGCTGCTGTAGATTAAAAGATAATCTTGAATAAATACATTCAAAATTCGTGTACAATGTAGCACAAAAAGTATTGAGCCAATTAGGAAAAAATGCTGGTTATCGAAATTTCCTTCTTTCGCATCACAAGCTTTCATAACATCAAAACCATGTCTTTTTAGCTCATCTGAGCAGGAATATGGGATGTCCGTCATCTACAGTACTCATTTGTTAATTTTGACAAGCAATAAATGTTGATGTTTGGGAAATGCTTAAAGTAGATTATCTGCAGTTGCCAAAAACTATTATTTTTCGTTTAAGAAATTATGATCCGTCACCCTATTCATGGTGTATAATCACGTGACTCAGAAATTCCGATAATCTTCAATATCTTTTTTAATACTTGACGAATTTGAATTCGGTTTGAAGTAGAAAAGGTGGGAATATGCCAGGAATAAGCTGGTCATGTTGGATTTTTGAAAATCAACTGATAAAAAAGTTATTGAAGATAAACCAAAATTTTGGCTTATCTTCAATAACTTGTTGATCAGTTAATTTTTCAAAAATCAACTATGTCCATCTAATGCGTGACGCCTGTCCACGTTCCCTGCTTCAAACCGAATTCAAATTGGTCCAGTATTTACAAAATAAGTGAAGATTTTCTGAAAATATTGTATCACGTGATTATCCATCGTGCTATTAGTCATTCTAGAAAGTGTGAAATATATCGACGTTAGTCGCTCTGGGCGTAGTACTGCACAGACGGACTAGTGCCAAAACTCTTCACTCTAAGGTCGTTTTCTGAATCTTGTTTGTCCCCTCTACCCGTTAACCCTTTCCCAAAATTTTAGGGTGATCCGCTTCAAAAACTGACACATTTGACAAAATGGATGTTATTAAAGATCGGATTTGTGTAAAATATGGCACAGAAAATATTGAGACAAAAGGAGAAACTGCTGGTTATCAGTAGTTTCTTCTTTTGTTTCCATGTTTTCCCAAGCCTTTTCTAATAGGGACGTCAGAACTAGGTCTTGTTTGGGAAAGGATTAAATGCTCATTTTACAAATGTAACATCTTATTGACGGTTGCAAAGTCTCTGCTGGTTCGGGAAATTTGATTTTATGGAGTTCCCAGATGATGCATTTTAGCATGGCGAGTCACATTTTTAACATGCTTTGAACATATACTCAGGTTGTCAGTTGCTATAGATTATGCTATGCATTGAAATTCTTTGTTAACTTGTTTTGTACATAAAGATATTTTATATACATATATTAAAATTAAGTAAGAACTGTCTCTTATTTATAATTCAAGACGCTCCAAGATACACACAACCATCTTCTATTATTATATTTTGTTTGAATTCGACATCTCCTTTCATTTCAATACACTCCAATACGAAGTAGAGGGGGTATATTGGTTTGTCCATGTTTGTCTGTCCGTCCATACATCCGTACATGTTTTTGTTTCCGGGCTCGTTTGACTTAGATCATGAAACTTTACGCAATGAAGTGCCTTATTGTTTTAGGGTCACGTACGCCAAACGTCACTTGATTTCACAATTCTATAGCACTTGTTCAGTGACAATGCGCTAGGGGGGTTGGGGGGGATTTGTCCGCTTTTGCGGTGGTTCTAGTGGAAAAGTCTGACATGTATACACTAATAGGGACGTCAAAACCAGGTCTTGTTTTTTAAAGGGATAGTCAAAGTGAATTCTAGATAATTATGTCAATGATAATGGGACTAAAAATACAAAACAAAATTATTTTCAAATGATCACAATCATTGCAATATATTATTAGAAAAAAGACAAAAACTGCTCGTTTGCCTTTTCTGATTTTGACTTCGTTTACACTCTAGCATCTTCAATTATTTACCAATAAAAACAAAGCTTAGACACTTTGTTGGTTATCACAAGATCTAAGATAAGTTCGATTTTCAGTATAATGGGAACTGAAACTCGAGAATTATTTGCCCTTTAATTTGCTGAAATCGCCATTTTTGACCTAGTTTTCACTCTAAGTACCACAAATACTAGTATAGACCGGTCAAAACAAAGCTGGGACACAGAGATGGTTTCAATGGAACTCGGGTCCGCGATATAGGACCCCCGTGGTCCTCTTGTTTTTGAGTCATGACCCCCTGATTTGACAAAAAATTGTCCGGACAACTCTTGACAACCACAGTCCGATTTGCAACTACAGTCCGATTCGTTTTATACGTGGCACAAATATGCATTAGGAACCGTTGATGAATGGTAATGAATTTTGCGCTAAAACAGACTGGGTACTGGTTCTGTGACATTTCATTTTAGTTTGTGCTTGCAAGTCATGTCCATGTTGTATCGATATATCGTTGGGTTACATTTCGGTTAATAGTGGGTAAACTCTGTCTTAGCAGTTTTTCGTTGGTGCTATTGCAAAAGCTCGTGACTCCAACATTAATCAAGCTGGAGTTACGAGCTTTTGCAATAGCACCCACGTTTTACTTTCGACTTTGAAATGTTTTTAAACAATTGTATTAAAACCCTGCCTACTAACACCGTAAATTCTCGTGCACAACAAACTTCGACCATATTCATATCAGATTTTTCGAAAACTCGTTGTAAAAGAAATGATTTTAGAAAAAAATGTGTTTGTGATCTACCTTTGTAAACAGATTTTCATTTTATGCAACTACCTCGGTAGTCACGAGGCAACAAAATACCGTTGACTGTTTTTGGAGCTAGTTTCTCCGTTTACCACCCGTGTATTTTATCACCTTTAGTGATAGATTTCTTTTGTTTCTTTTTCCACGACGTTTCTAAAGTTTTTTTTATTGCGAAGGGTAATTAGTAGATAAATTGTTTGAAATGTGCGAATTCTCATAAGCAAGGTCTACCAAATTTCTCACCAGATTTCAACATCTTTATCCTTTCTAAACGTCTCAGCCTCCACATTTTAATACAAGTATATGTCTAATTAGAGAAAAAAGATAATTTGTGAAAGAAATAAGGTAACCAGACAGATTTTAATATATTATTTAAATTGATATAACTTAATTTGAATATTTTTAACAGACATTGTGCGATATTATCGCATCAATTACGTCATAGTATTGGGTGCAGACTATAAAACGGGAGAAAACCGCGCACTGTAAATATCCATTTTCAGTCTCGGAATTGTCGCGGTGGATAATCACGTGACTCAGAATTTCAGAAAATCATCAATATTTTTGTTAAATTTGACCAATTTGAATTCAGTTAGAAGCAGTGAATGTAGGAAAATGCCAGGAATAAGCTGGAGGTAATGGATTTTTAATAAAACCAACAGATAAAAAATTAAATCAGAAATAAAATTTTGGTTCACCTTCAATAACTTTTTTATCTGCTGATTTTTCAAAAATCAACTACACCCGTTTCATGCGTGACGTCTGTCCAACTTCTCTGCTTCAAACCGAATTCAAATCCGTCCCATTTTTCCAAAATTATTGAAGATTTTTTGAAATTGTTGTATCACGTGATTATCCACCGTGATTGTACTAAGTCGGATTCAATATATGCATACAATGTGATTTAACTATTCTCCAAAACGGCGAAAACGAGTAGTGGAAGATAAATTGATATTAAGATTAGAACATTTGTATGGTATATCACAGAATATGTTCAAGGAAAGGGAGAATTTAATGATTGTCAACAATTCCTTCTTTCCTCTAAATATTTCAAGTATTACTGATTTTAAATTTGAAAATATCTTTTTTCGGAAAGGATTAAACTAGTATTTACCACTGATTTTTACTGATTTTCCTCATTAAAGTTAACGTTTATTTCGTCATATATATCGGGCAATTGTAATAATTTCTGAAAAGCTAGCTCGTGTATCTTGACGGTTTGATTTTCGAGTTTCATTAGTATACTTGTTTCTAACATTCCACAGATATTGACGGAATAAAAGTAAAACATTCAAACCATGAAACAATTACTTTCCTCTTTACTTATTATTTTAATCGCGAGAGTGAGTTGCTTGAGGCTTTCAGAATACACGCCAATTTCCGGGCTTCGAGGAAAAGTTTGCAATGTTGACGATATCATTTATGAGTTAAGCGACGTGAATCCTCTTCTGTGCGCTTTAATGTGTTTTGACCAAGAGGGATGTGTGGGTACATTCTACTCTCTACGTAGTTCGGCGTGCGTTGGTTGTGGCAAGTTTTATCCTGGTGGCCTAGGTCTGGATGATTCTGCAGACGAATATATGGCCTGTTACGGTAAGGTGGATGAACTCCTTTCTAACTTCATTTTTTAGCTCCACTGGCCGAAGGCCAGCGGGGCTTATGTCATGGCCCTGTGTCCGTCGTGCGTGCGTGCGTCCGTCCGTCCGTCCGTCCGTGCGTAAACAATTTTCAAACATCTTCTTCTCCAAAACTACTGGACCAATTTCAACCAAACTTCACACGAATCATCCTTGCATGAATCTCTACCAAATTCCTTCAAAAGAATAAAATCTGTGCAGAACTTGAATTTTAATTAATTAAATTGAATTAATTTTCGAAAAATCTTTAAAAATTCTTCTTCTCCAAAACTACTGAACCAATTTCAACCAAACTTTACAGAAATCTTCCTTGCATCAATCTCTACCAAATTCCTTCAAAAGAATAAAATCGGTGCAGAACTTGAATTTTAATTAATTTAATTGATTTAAATTTTCGAAAAATCTTTAAAAATTCTTCTACTCCAAAACTACTGGACCAATTTCAACCAAACTTCACAGAAATCTTTCTTGCATGAATCTCTACCAAATTTATTCAAAAGAATAAAATCCGCGCAGAACTTGAATTTTAATTAATTTAGTTGATTTAAATTTTTGAAAAATCTTTAAAAAAAATTCTTCTCCAAAACTAATGGACCAATTTCAACCAAACTTCACAGAAATCTCCCTTGCATGAATCTCTTCTTAATTCCTTCAAAAAAAATTCTGTGTATAACTTGAATTTTAATTAATTTAATTGATTTAAATTTTCGAAAAATCTTTAAAAATTCTTCTTCTCCAAAACTTTTGAACAAATTTCAACCAAACTTTACAGAAATGTTCCTTGCATGAATCTCTTTGTAATTCCTTCAAAAAAATAAATTCTGTGTCCCACTTAAACTTTGATTCATTAAATTAGATTAATTTTTTGAAAAAATTTCTTTTCAAAAACTACTGGACCAATTTTAACCAAACTTCACACGAATCTTCCTTGCATGAATCTCCTTTAAATTCCTTAAAAAAAAATTTCCGTGCAGAACTTAAATTTTAATAAATTTAATTAAATTGAATTTTCGAATAATTGTTAAACAATCTTCTCCAAAACTACATTACCAATTTCAACCAAACTTCACAGGAATCTTCCTTGCATGAATCTCTCCCAAATTCCTTCATGATCGGATGAAAAGCTTGGCCGCTGTGGGCTAGGCTTATTTTTCGCTATATGAAACAGTGTAATTTTAACAAATTTTTAAAAACATTTCTGCTCCTTAATTACTTATTGGATTTCATTCTGGTGTAGCATGAATCTTCTTTGGATAGACCTCTATTGTATTCCTTGAAGAAGTTTGTAGTCTAAATGTCTAAAAGCCAGTGGAGCGATACAGGGCCATCTTGGCCCTCT
This sequence comes from Fragum sueziense, assembly GCA_963680895.1. NCBI lineage: Eukaryota > Metazoa > Mollusca > Bivalvia > Cardiida > Cardiidae > Fragum > Fragum sueziense. Next base: position 903,515 of record OY804593.1, on the reverse strand, counting down.
TGTTTCTTTTTGGAATAGTGTAGATTGAAACATACCCCAGACAACATGATGTACATATCGTCGCTTTTCTGCGAAAACCTCGTATCTGTAGCTTAAAACAAGCTGCAGATACGGGGTTTTCGAAGAAAAGCAGCGAATTATACTTTAGTAATAATGTCCGTACACAAAAAGACTTAAAACATTTTGAGGAAGAAAACATTCTTTCTCCTTATTTCTGTACCAAGCTTTTCCTTGTCAGTGATTCAGTTTGATTTGGTTGTGGCATTTTCTTATGCTGGTCAATACAATGCCTTGGACGACATACCTGTCAGTGTAATATCTGCTCAATATATTGAGCGCTCAAAAATCTTGGAACCATGCGAGGTTTTTCAGAAATCAACATGGCTTTTAGCTCAATTGGCCTTTCAGGCCAGCGGGCTATTGTCATGTCGGTGTGTCCGTCGTGCGTGCGTGCGTCCGTCCGTCCGTCCGTACGTCCGTAAACTTTTTCTTTAAAAATCTTCTTCTCAAAAACTACTGGATGGATTTCAACCAAACTTCACAGGAGTGATCCTTGGGTGACCCTTTCTCAGATTCCTTCAAAGAATATGGATTGAATCAGTATAACCTGAGTTATCTGCCCTTGAATGTCAAAAATAGCAGGTTTTGACTAGTTTTCTTCTAAAATCTACAAATATTGAACAATCAAGACAAAACTTTTACAGAATCATGCTGACTACAAGATCTTGCCTTGGTAAGATTTTCAGCTTGATCTGAATTTTACATCATGAGTTATGTGCCCTTGAAATTGACAAAATTGCCATTTTCAGCTGTATTTTGACTTTGTTTTCACTCTAGCAACTACAAATATTGACTAAACAAGACAAACCCTTGACAGAATAATACGACTATAAGATATTGCATTGGTAAAATTTTCAGCTTGGTCTGAATTTTATAGCATGAGTTATGTGCCCTTGAAATTGCCAAAAATTGCAATTTTCGGCTCGATTTTGCTGGTTTTGACTTTATTTTTACTCTAAAATCTACAAATATCAACCAATAAAGACAAAACTTGGACAGAATATATATAAGCATTATATGCTGCCTGGGTATAATTTTCAGCTTGATCAGAATCTTACATCATGAGTTATGTGCCCTTGAATTTGACAAAATTGCCATTTTCGACTGTTTTCACTCTATCAACCACAAATGATAACCAATCAAGCTGATATTTGGAAAGAATCTTGTTGACAACAAGATCTTGCTTATGTGTAATTTTCAACATTATCACACTGTTACAATCTGAGTTATTTGCCCTTGAAATTGACAAAAGTTCAGTTTTTCGACACTTTTTCCACTCTTGAAGCCACAAATATTGACTAATATAGACAAAATTTGAATAGAATGATAGTGACCATAACATCTTGCATGTGTTTAATTTTCGATTTGATTTTAAATATGCATACTGAATTATTTCTCTTTGAATTTGGCAAAATCACAGTTTTCAATTGTATTATCGCTCTAACATCACTAAAATATTAGTCAATCATTTACTTTCTTTTTGCATTGACCACATGATTGCTGCTTTTGACTTTGTTTTTAATGTAAGAACCATAAGTATTCAAAAATCTAGTCAAAACTTGGATTTGATATTAAAAGAAATTCAGGCCTGTGGAGCGTCTCAAGACCTTCAGGTCTTTCTAGTTTCTTTAGCGTTTGCATTGTTATTTGGACATTGCATTATCTACGGTAAAAGAATGGACTTATTTTAGCGCTGATACCAAGTTTTTCACTATCAAGGCCAAGTTTTCCATATATAATACTAAGTTTCTATGGACAGGTCAGCTAATTATACACAGACGTGATCTAGCAGGACTGAATGACCTTCATTTGTTTCCGTGGACAGACATAATCTACCTATGCAGGTTATTATTTCTTTGCCTTGCAGAGATGATATGTGAAGAGCAACGAACGATTACTCTATCAAGTCTTATTTTGATCCATCCTCTACACAGAGTGATCGTTCGTTGCTCTCAAGTATCATCTCTGCTAGGGGCTATCTAGTCTGGTTTCCGCCTCTGATACACTACGTTGTAAATCCGTAGTAGATTTCAGGGGCGGTAACCAGACTAGGGGCTATCTCGGTTAGAGTCCAAACGTCTTGAATTACTGTATTACTATTTTATTACTTGTATTATACATGAGAGAAAGAAAATATTGTTCTGTTTGCACTAGTAGTGCTCTCAAATTTAAGTATTGATCTAATTAGAATAGGACTATTTTTTCAAACCTCCTATCATTAGTATCATTATTTTGCATATTCTTCCGCAGCCCGTACAGAGGATATCACGCATATTGGCTAAATCAAAGAGCGTCTGTGAAAGAGAGTGATTCTGATCGTCTATATCACGACGAATCGGTGATGATGTTAATGCATGTATTTGATAATTTTGAATTTCCAGATTTTTCCAAGATACCCTTGACAACCGATGATGATGTTACCACTACCGCGAATCCGTATAACAACAATACTGGGACGAACTCCGCCTTGACTGATAGAACGTCTGGTAAGAGAAAAATCATCCTATAGACTCCATCCTGGTACTACTTACGTTCGATTAACTATTCGCATAGAATCTTCTTTACAGACTCTATCTGACTTAGTGTTCGCTATCAGTTCATTAAAGACGGGGATAAAGCTATGTATAGACGTCACGTAAACTAGCCGACAGTCTCGTTTATGCGAAATATAGCGGGAAAATTTTAATATATACTGCAATTTCATTGGTCAAAAATGTAGGTCGAACACTATATAGGAGCCTTGTTTTCAGGAAAATAATGTATATGTCTTAGCTTGTATGCAAGAATACTACTCATGTGCGCATATATCTTATGAATTATCATGTAAAAGTTTACACGTATACTTATAATATAATATTCATGCCCGCGTTTTATAATGTTCTTGCAAGCTAAAACAGTTTTTTGACTTGTTTAGTACGCCATACCTTACTTTTCAATCGACAGTCAGGTGCTTTAAAATAAGACTAGGCTACAAGTATAATTTGGTATGTAACGTATATTGCCTTCTCTACTTCTGTCATACCGAAATCGTTATTCTTTTCACCTGACAGATGAATATACACATGTACATGTAGTTCAATATCAAAATCTGCCATAGATAATCATTTTAGCTACGACCAAATATATTCTCTTAAGGTTGTCTACCCCTGATGAGATTTGCGCGTTCGGATAAGTAACCACGACGCTTGAAAAAAACCCGATGTTTTATGAATCTCAAAATGGCCACATTACGGGTATTCTACATTAAAGTGCTAGTGGACTGTTAAACTCATCCCCGAACATGTTCACTTGGCAAATTGAGGTAAATGACAAAAATGCGGACAACAAACATTTTCGTCTCGTGTCTCAATATTTTCTTTGCACAATTGTACAAAAACAACAACAAAACCAATCATATCGTCTGCATCAGCTTACAAAGTAGAAAAGTCTAATTCGGAGTCGATTGCGAAAAGGTAAATTTGCAATTAACCCATTACCACACTGTGACGCCTCTTGACTCCCCACGAGATAAAGGCTTTAGAAATCATTGTGAGAAATGAAGAAATTGCTTGTGACAAGCAATTTCTTCATTTCCCACAATGTTTTCTATACAAAATGACCAAAAAATTCTTGAATTTGTCGTCTGCAACATCTTTGAATTTGGACTAGTTTGAAATTTCGTCGTCTGGTAATGGGTTAAGAACCTTCGAATATTCTGTTCACATTTTCTTCAGAAGTAACAACAACCGACGGACCACCGACCACACCGTTCAGCATAGTTACAAGTCCAGTCATGTCAACCGAAATAAAAACAGTAACGGAAGATTCAACTACACAGTATACCCACACTACTTTAGAAGATTCAACCAATGATGAAGTGATATCATCAACACCACAAATTAGCTTCAGTACCGGTGATGAGAACTCGACATTTAGGGAAACAGAGGACACTGTGAGTACAACGGATAATACACCCAAAACAACGGATGTTACTCCTAAAACAACGGATATTACCACCAAAACACCGGGGATTACCACCGAAACAACGGACATTACCACTGAAACAACGGATGTTACCCCCAAAACAACGGATGTTACCCCCAAAACAACGGATGTTACCCCCAAAACGACGGATGTTACCCCCAAAACGACGGCTATTACAACCGGAGCAACGTATATTACCGTAGAAACAACAGACCCTACCACCGATACAACATATTCTATTACCGAAACAATAAATCTTTCTACGAAAACATTGGATCTTACCACCAATACAGCGGATCTTTTCACGAAAACATTGGATCTTACCACCAGAACAGAGGATCGCACTACCAAAACAATGGATCCTACCACAAAAAGAGCAGATCGAACCGACACAACAGTGGACCGTATCACCAAAACAACGGATCGTGCTACCGAAACAGCGGATCGTACCACTAAAACGGCGGATCTTACTTCCAAAAGAACTGATCGTATTTCCAAAACGGCGGATCGCACCACCATAACGGCGGATCGTACGACCGAAAGAGCTGATCGTACCACCGAAAGAGCGGATTGTACCACAGAAACGGCGGATTGTACCACCACAGCAACGGATAGTATCGCCATAACAGCGGAACCTACCACCAAAACAGCGGATCGTACCACGAAAAGAGAGGATCGTATCACCAAAACGGCAGGGTCCACTACCAAAACAGCTCATCCTTCCACCAAAACGGCGGATCGTTCAACCGAAAGAATGTATCTTACCACCGAAAGACCGGATCGTACTACTGAAAGAGTGGATCGTACCAACGAAAGACCGGATCGTACCACCGAAAGATTTGATCGCACCACAGAAAGAGCAGATCGTATCACCGAAACGGCGGATCGTTCCACAGAAACGGCGGATCGTTCGACCAAAAGACCGGATCGTACCACCGAAAGACTGGATCGCACCACCGAAAGACCAGATCGTACCACAGAAAGACCGGATCGTACCACCGAAAGACTGTATCGTACCACCGAAAGACCGGATCGTACCACCGAAAGACCGGATCGTACCACCGAAAGACCGGATCGTACCACCGAAAGACCGGATCGTACCACCGAAAGACTGGGTCGTACCACCCAAAGATCGGATCGTACCACCCAAAGACCGGATCGTACCACCCAAAGACCGGATCGTACCACCGAAAGACTGGATCGTACCACCGAAAGACCGGATCGTACCACCGAAAGACCGGATCGTACCGCCGAAAGACTGGGTCGTACCACCCAAAGATCGGATCGTACCACCGAAAGACCGGATCGTACCACCGAAAGACCGGATCGTACCACCGAAAGACTGGATGGCCCCACCGAAAGACCGGATCGTACCACCCAAAGACCGGATCGTACCACCCAAAGACCGGATCGTACCACCGAAAGACTGGATCGCACCACCGAAAGACCGGATCGTACCACCGAAAGACCGGATCGCGCCACCGAAAGAGTGGATCGTATCACCAAAACGGCGGATCGTACGACCGAAAGAACGGATCGTGTCACCGAAAGACCGGATCGTACTACTAAAAGAGCGTATCGCACTACCAAAAGAGTTTATCGTACCACCTAAAGAGAGGATCGTACCACCAAAACAACGACAAAAACAACACAACTTACAAACGAAATAACAGAACTTTACACCGAAACAACGAAGTTACCACTGACACAATCTAAATAAATTCAGATATGATCTTTTCAATAACATCTGAATACTACCAGTAAGGCCTCATCTTCTTTGGAACAATTGTAAACGTTTTTTTTTTATTTTTCGAATCTAAAATACTTTTTGACATCCCTCTTTGACCTCCAATCTTGAAGTCGGAGTGGTCACTTGATAACAGTCAAACACCTGAAGCCTATTTGTCTTTTAGTGTTAGGTTTTAAGCCCACAGTCGTCTAAGAAATTTCGTGTTTTCCATTTCTTATTTCTTTTTAAATTCACCAAGATAATAAATATTTTTTATCATTCATTGTGGTCGAATATTTCTAGATTTCTATTTGAATATAGAACAGTGTCTCATTGTAAACAGTATTTCAAAAATATTATCAAAAATTATATATTTCTTTCATATATCTACAAATGTTCAGAGAAAAGAAATAATGTGCAAATCATAAAGATCTGGTTAATATGTCAGTTAATTTTATTAGAAATATTCAATTTCAACGTGCCCCTCAGAGAACATGGGGAAAAAAGCGCGAACAAGTTCTAAAGTCCATATCTACTTTCCCAAAGATTTCTCTTTTTCTTATAAAAAAATCTTAAGCGTATATCTTGTGTCGTCTTTAAAAAAAAATTGGACACATCTGTGTAATTGTTGTCCGTAAATGGGTTAAATTACGAAAATTGAACAACAACAAGAAAAAATGATAAAACAAAACTCTTTAAAAAACAGTTTTCGCTGTCATGTAGCAGAATCGAACGTGGTTCGTTCGTTAAGAAGTCCCTCGTCTTTCCACTGCGTTATCACTGACTTGCACATCAATGTTTTTATAAACAAAGCCATTTTAAAATCGAAAAATGTGCACTGTTTTCAATAAAATGGATATTGTCCACCCAAATTAACCCGGGACAACTTAATTTTCGTGTGCAAAGTCCGTTAGTTGAGTGCCTTGACAAAACATTGCCGAAGTGGGGTCAATGCATATGCAGATGTCTCGGGTTAATCTTGCTGGACAATATGTCTGTGCAAATAAACAAATGATCAAATTATTGTGTGTTATACTTGGGGAGGTTTAGCTTTGGACAAGACATTTAATTCTCAATGCCTCAGTCCTCCCAGCTGTATGGAGTGGGTAGCAGTGAGAAAAAAACTTCTTTCAAGACAGCGTCAAGCGCACATTTATTAACCACGGCCATTTTGGTTTTGTACACTGAACGACTTTTTTTTGAAAACATTAGCGATCATTGTGACTTAATTTTTGATTATATTACAAACGATTATCATTCACGGTGGAGATTGTGCATCATAGGATGGATAACGAATACGGACAAAATAATTTCGATTCTAGTAAGATTTTTTGAAATAACTTCCTTATTTGTGCGTCAATTTTCAAAGGGTTTGTTTTATGTACCCCGCCTTAACGAGCTCTTTCATCGGTTGTATGACATATTAGATAACTCGTGGTACTTTTTCCAAAATATTGTCCCAACCGACCAGAAAGCGAAATGGTAACGACTGCGGCCAAATTAACCACGCTTCAGGTAAAAATTTGTGCAATAACTTTCTTATTTCTGTGTCAATTATCATGCAGTTTGTTGCATGTACTCCGCCTTACTGAGCCCGTTTCTCAGATGTATTACTTATCTGGAAACTCCTTTTACCTTTCTCAAAAATCGATCCCAACCTTCTAGAAAAATGACCTGGATTTTTTGTCATTTTTCTGGTCGGTTGGGATCAAGTTTTGGACAAAGTACAAAGATTCTACAAACAAGTCATATATCTGAGGAAAGAGCTCAGTAATGAGGGGGTACATGCAACAAACCGCTTGAAAATTGACACAGAAATAAGAAAACTATTGCACAATATCTTACCTGAAGCGAGGCTTTGTCCGTATTCATTATCCATCCCATAATGCACAATCTCCACCGTGATCATTATTACCTTCAATTGTGCACACAGTGCGGGAAGTAAACGTTTTGCTTTGTAAAAGCCTCTCTTACAACCAGTCGTGCGTCTTTATAAATCGCAAAACGCACGATTTATAAAGACGCACGACTGGATGTAAGAGAGGCGAAAGAATTGTCCGGTCAAATTTTTGCTGCGTGCAGTCTGCGTTGTGGTTGCGTCCACCAAAATCGTACGTTGCACACGACTATGCCTACGTTTTAGACACAGACCGCACGCAGGAGCACGTACGACCGGTTGTAAGAGAGGCTTAAAACATTATCAGGCGGCAATTTTTTGGACTGCTCCAATTTGACAGGTGTTGATGACGACAATTTTAAGTTGATAAAAAGTTAGAACACTCTCCATTACAGAATAGAAAACATTATGGGAAATGAAGATATTGCTCGTTACAAGCAATTTCTTCATTTTCAAGAATGTTTTCCAACGCATTTATCATGTGGGGCGTCAAAAGACGTCACCGTGTGGTGGTAATGAGTTAAGTAAGGACTTGATAATCATCCCTAATGACGTCAGAGTTCAAATATATCTTATCTATATCTTATCTAATTTCTTCCTTATCAATGACCAAATTCCAAACAGTGGTTATGCAAAAGGCTGTAACTTCTGCCACCGTAGCCTAGGCCCAGTCGTCAACATGCGATTTGGTCAATAAGAGAACGCATAAATAATCAATACTTATTGCATATTACGGCACCCGTTTTTGTTCTAGACCGGAGACAGTAAAGGGTGAAAATGATCAGACTGGAACCCAGTCTACCCGTTCCCAAACAATACATGGTGTTACCGCCCCCAATAGAATCGACGTTGGAAAATCATATATATAACCAACCTTTTCTCCTTTTTGTCTCAATACTTTCTGAGACATATTTAATGTTAACAAGTTCTTCCTTGAGTAATATCCATTTTTGTCGTCTGCAGCAACTTCCAAAAGCCAACAACTTTATTTTTTGTCATTTGGGAAATGGTTAAACCAGGGAATGTTTTGAAAAAAAAGGTTATAAAAGTCGTCAAAATCTTACTTGTGGTTGGAAATGCACAAGAGCTGGAAAAGGGACGCATTATCTAGCCATTATTTGATACATAAGAAATAATCATATTTTTAAAATTGAATCTAAGAAATAATCGTATTTTTCGACGAAATTCTCAGTCAAAATATCAAAAATTGAATCTACCATTCAATCGCGATTTATTAGATCTATAAATTAACTTCGAAATGGGATTTTCTGCAGACTTTTCAATTTTTACACGATATACGATTAGAATAGAGAGTCTAATCTACTTTTATAATAAATTATTTTTTCCGTCTGTATTCACAATTAAGCATTATCAACAAAATCTAATTTTGTGCGGAGAGGTATATTCTCGCTTTTCTTCGAAAAACCCGTAACTGCAGCTTGTGTCAAGCTGCAGTTATGAGGTTTTCGAAGAAAAGCGAGAATATCTAGATCAATATGGCCCTTAACAACAAAACAAGACCATCGTCTAGGATAAATTCGAATCTTTGTTGTGAAAATTCTGATAACCAAAATTTGCTCCTTTATCTAAAATGTTTGCCATCATATAACATTTATAACTACACTTTTCAGCATTCCTCTGTCATATTTATTTCGTCGACTTCATTGCTTCTGAATTTGTATCAGTCAAGATTTTTTTTTAATTTTTGGCAAAGTTTTTTTTTGATAATCATTTTTTTGTAATGAACAAAGACAAAAAAGTAAGTTCTGCGAATACATCCCCTTAAAGGCCAGACTCTCATCGTCTTCGCAAGCTAAGAGTTCTACCTCCACTCTGTTCGTAAGGAACAAATTGAGAGAAGGACCCTTGCAGGGTGTACAACGTTCGAACTGCATTATGGGTAATTTTGGCTCCGCTGTGGAGGAATGTAGTGAAAATTCTCTCGACTCAGGTAAGTGTTTATTAAATATTTCCGCCAATTCACGAACGATTTTGAAAAACTAACGTGGAGTGCCCCCGCCTTAACGAAAGCAATCATCGGATATTAATTTCACGTCCCTGCACACAGTATTAAAAAAGTTATTGAAGAACGAAAATTGGAAAAGGCGTTTTCTGATGGCGCCGCTGTGGAGTAATGTACAATGTTTTTGAAGAAATGGGTCTAAAATACCGATGTCCGAGTACGAAAGCATGCTGTGTGTTATCAGAACGAGCCTAACTGCGGTCCGCCTGACCATAACCCTCAGAAATCTGATTGAAACCATGAAATTTAAGCGATTTGCAAGATTGCTCCGCTGTGGAGGGTGCCAAAAAAGGCTCCGCTGTGGAGGCAAAACATGTTAAAAGATGCAATCCATACTTCTAGTGCAACAACTCTAAGAATCCTATACCGATTTCCATGTTTTCATGTATGAATATGTTAGTAGGGGAGGCAGGGTCTATTTGTTACACGGGGCAAGTTGTTACACATACAGTTGCACGACATTGACCGCACGAACAATGTTATTACTTTGATGATATATAGTATCTTTTTTCTTTTATTTTACTTTTATATCAACTTCTCAAAAGTCAACCTTGGAGATTTAGATAAGAATGCAAGTTAAAATTGAAAATCTGAAAAAAAAAAAAACGTACGAAAGAAAATTTTCTTTGAAATTTCCATTTGACTCCGTTCACCCGGGTAGCTCATCCTACATTATAAATGTGTTTTCACAGAAAAAATTAAATGTTTTGAATGGTTAGAGCTGGTACATCTATTGTAAAGTTTGTAATAACGGCTATTATTCACTTATAAACTTAGTAATATAACACAATGTTAACTAAGTTTCCATTTGGGCTTGGACGCCCCCCCCCTCCTGGAAAAAATCCTTGATCCGCCCTAGCTGCCCAAGTTCGTCAATATGACTGACTTCCGGGTGCGATATACCTGAAAATGTCTCGATCAACGAGATTGTAAAATAATATAAAATCTTTGTGAGCTGCCTTAACCATTTCCTGAACAATCCATGGTTTTGTCTATCTTCAAAGGAGGAGACAAAAAACTTGCAGAAAATTACAGACCTATAAGCATCTGCATGAATGGAAAATCTTGAACTCTTCAACTACTAGAATCAATTGAAAATTGGACAACTGCCATAGACAGAGGAGAGGAAGCTGACATTATCTTTTTTCGACTTCAAGAAAGCGTTTGATACCATCAACCATGAGAAGCTCATCCACAAATTGTACCAAATTGGAATACAAGGAAAAATTTAGACTGGTTCAAAAACTTTCTCAGTAACAGAAGTCAAAATGTAGTGGTCAACGGTAAAAAGTCACTACCAGTAGATGTATTGAGTGGTGTTCCTCAAGGAAGTGTCTTGGGCCCAACATTATTTCTAATATAGGGGAGACCGGGGCATCATGAACCACTTTTTGATAAATTTCAGATAGGACTTTCTTAGTTTTACGCAGAGTGCTCTGATCAATGCCGCATCAAAGATCAACATCTCTCGCATGTTTCTAAACCTTTGGCAGATATTTTCGACATCCATAATCCGCAGAAATTCATTTTAAACAGAGCTGGTGAAATGGTTCATTTAACCCCTTTGACGGGGTAGGTTGAACCAGTACATGGGGTAAGTTGAGCCAATTGGCATGTTTGCGATAATTATTCACAGATAAAAGAGATATAAACACCAGATTTCATTCATAACAATGAAAATGGGTGTTACCTGCAATAATATCATAATATTTCATTCAAAGAATAAACATTTATTTCAGTTTTCAAGAGAATTCGATTAGACATACAACATACAATTTAATAGGCCCAGAATTATTTTGAGCGTTTTATCTGCACTTATTTTCATAGTGGTTCAACTTACCCCGGTACACACCATGGTCATATACTTGTCATTTGTGAAGAACCCATCTTACGAAAGCAATAACGGAATTAAATTTTACATTCTGAAGATATCATATATTTGTAAAATGTAAAGAATACTGCTGAGATTTGCTGTACATTGTAGTACGAAGACGAAATGCATAAATTGTGAAAACCAATTTTAAGGTCGAAATTTCGTTTTTGGGGCATAAAATCCATCTAACAAGACAGAATCTCTCGAAATTTTCACCGATGAATTCTATAAACATTCCCGCTTCGAATACTTACACCGAAGACGTGAAATTGAAAAGCATGCCATAGAAATTTGGGGTGGTTCGTTTAACCCCGTGGCTCAATTAACCCCGGTCTCTCCTACATAAACGACCTACCAGACATGGCGGAAACCATAGTATAACTGTTTGCAGACGACACGAAAACTTTTAACTCCATAAAAACAGAAGGCGGCCACCAGAGACTTCAAACAACTATCAATAACTTTTGTAAATGATCAGACGATTGGAACCTAGAGTTCAATTCAAATAAATGTAAGCACCTACACATCGGTAAAAAGGAGTTCGGTAGCTACGAGATGAAAGACAAAGCAAATAATATATCGGAAATTGTCACACTCAAAGAAGAAAAAGATCTAGGCGTGATCATCGACTCAAAGGTCAAATTTGAAAGTCACATAAATGCTAAAATCAAACTTGCGAACAGACATTTTGGAATCATCCACAGAACATTCACATACCCAGACAAAAATACATAAACCTCTATAAAGCTATTGTAAGACCCCACTTGGAATATGCATCAGTAGCTTGGTTTCCACATCTAAAAAAGCGCCAAAATCTATCGAAAATGTCCAGAGAAGAGCGACAAGGTTACTGAAAAACATTCAACACCTAACATACAGTGAACGACTAAGACATCTGGGGCTACCTACCCTTGAGTATAGACGACTTATAACTGACATGATACAAGTGTACAAAATCCTAAATAATTATGATAAAACATCATCGGAAAATTTCCTAAAACGCAATCTGTCAACAAGAACTAGAGGAAACTCAAAAAAAATTCTATACAAACAGTATTCATGAACAGAGATAAGAAACCAAAGTTTTACATGCAGAGTAGTTGACACGTGGAACTCAATAACGGACGAAGTGGTCAATTCCAAAAGTATAAATGCCTTCAGGAGTAATTTAAACAAACATTGGCGCAACCACCCCAAAAGTTCAGTCCAACCTGTTTTATCAACGGAGAAAGAAGACAAAGAGATGGGCCACCACAAGCCTCGGGCTTTCTTTCGGTCTCGGTACAGTAAGTTACAGTAAGCTTGGTGTTCCTAGTAGGAATATATTGCGATAACATTGAGAGAAAAGAATAAATTGCTGATTATCATTTTCCCAAAATATTTTCTATGTTGTAATATACACATTTCATTCTTATGATATCAAAGTGTTAAAGTATCAAAGTGTTAAAAGCCAATTCATTTTAAAGGAGAACCACTTAAATTGTACATTAAATATTACAGAGACGCACGAAAACCAACGGTAAATACCGAATGCATATCAAAATCTTGTTATTGCGGGCATATAAAGTTATTCTAGATTATGAGTTATTTTAAAAACGTTTAGGAGTACTCTCCGAGTAAGGCATTAAAACAATAGGGCGTTAACTATGTCATGCCAAATGTACATTTTACGGTCTTACTACATACATAGGCATGATCTAAGTAAGATAATACAAAGGAGATATACAAAGATGCATTTGTATGGTTCGATCCGTTTCAGATCGGTGGCAAAGAACAATGCATATCTTTTAACGTGTTTTGCCTCCACAGCGGAGCCTTTTTTGGCACCCTCCACAGCGGAGCAATCTTGCAAATCGCTTGAATTTCACGGTTTCAATCAGATTTCTGAGGGTTATGGTCAGGCGGACCGCAGTTAGGCTCGTTCTGATAACACACAGCATGCTTTCGTACTCGGACATTGGTATTTTAGCCCCTTTTCTTCAAAAACATTGTACATTACTCCACAGCGGTGCCATCAGAAAACGCCTTTTCCAATTTTCGTTCTTCAATAACTTTTTTAATACTGTGTGAAGGGACGTGAAATTAATATCCGATGATTGCTTTCGTTAAGGCGGGGGCACTCCACGTTAGTTTTTCAAAATCGGTCGTGAATTGGCGGAAATATTTGATAAACACTTACCTGAGTCGAGAGAATTTTCACTACATTCCTCCACAGCGGAGCCGAAATTACCCATAATGCAGTTCGAACGTTGTACACCCTGCCTTGGCTTAGGTACAAAGTGGAGGTAGGACGCTTGGCTTGAGAAGATGGGGTCTCATAAGCTACATAATTTAGATAGATCTACATATATACGTCGATGTATCGATTAGTGAGACTCTCACGGTGGGGATTGTGCATGATGGGATGGATAACGAATACGGACAAAATAACCTCGATTCTGGTAAGATATTTTGCAATAACTTCATTATTTGTGCGTCAATTTTCAAAAGGTTTGTTGCATGTACCCCGCCTTACCGAGCTCTTTCATCGGATGTATGACATATTAGATAATTCGTGGTACTTTTTTCCGAAATATTGTCCCAACCGACAAGAAAGCGAAATGGTAACGAATACGGCCAAATTAACCACGCTTCAGGGAAGAATTTGTGCAATAACTTTCTTATTTCTGTGTCAATTTTCATGCGGTTTGTTGCATGTACTCCGCCTTACTAAGCCCTTTTCTCAGATGTATTACTTATCTGGAAACTCCTTGTACTTTTCGCAAACATCGATCCCAATCGACTAAAAAAAAGGCCTGAATTTGTTGTCGTTTTTCTGGTCGGTTGGGATCAATTTGTGGACAAATTACAAAGATTCTACAAACAAGTCATATATCTGAGGAAAGAGCTCAGTAATGCGGGGTACATGCAACAAACCGCTTGAAAATTGACGCAGAAATAAGAAAATTATTGCACAATTTCTTACCTGAAGCGAGGCAAATTTGTCCATATTCGTTATCCACCCCATCATGCACAATCTCCACCGTGCTCTTATTATATGAGGCATCTGGAGGTGTGAAAACGATGTCTGGTTTAGAGCTGTAGATAAGGGAGTGACGGCTTTTTAAAATGAAATATTACACTAAATGATCATCAAACCCTAAGTTGTTGGTTCCCATAAGAATTGTCGCGTCTCGTCGAGTCGACTTAAACGAGTACACACAACATAGGGTTTTGAATTGAAATACAAAAATACATTGTCTCCATCCCATCTCTGCTGATTTCCTACATACATGTAGATTCTATGAAGAAGTACAGCCGACACTCGTTGTGTCGAAGTCAGAGGGGCCATCAAATATACCTCGACATATCCGGAGTTCGACTCATCCGATTTTGTTTCCATTCGATTTAAATGACATTTGACCATGCTTTTGCTCACCAAAAGCATTCATTATTGAAATATAGTAGGAAAAGGAAAGAAATTGCTCGGCACGAGCAATTTCTATCCTTTTCCTACTATATTTAAATGGCTACATTTATTTAGAAAAAATCTTATTTAAACTTTTTGAAATCCATTGAAGAGGACGGGACCAAACATTCACTTCGACATAAGCGGAATTTCAACTTATCCGAGTGTCAACTGTAGTTCAAGTGGACAACTGATTGACGGGTGTAAAATGAATACAATGTCTAGACAAACCAGCTGATTCATGTCTACAAAGCACAGAAAGACACAATACATTAACATTGGCAAATTAAAAGTTCAAAACTAGATCTATCGTCTTTTCGTTAAAAAAATCTCGTAGCTATAGCTCGAATATATTTTTAAGGTTTACGAACTGAGAAGGAAAGCACCACTTTCTAGGCATACGAAATGCATCAGATTACACACACTTGTAAACACACTTCACAAAAGTTGATTCACTGTGCCGGATTTCAAGATTATGCTTCAAGAACAAAATAATTTGCAAATATTATTTTACTCTACATTCATATACAAGGGAGGTAATTTTGAACATTTTTGAACATTTTTGTCAAATATTTCCATAAGTATGCATTAATTCAAAATTCTAAACCATACAAAATAAAATGCTTATGTTTGTATTGGGAATGGAAATGTAATACAGTTTAGGAATTACTGGCACTTTTCAAATTTCGCCTCTGGCTCTGCATTTCATTCTCAGATCGTAAACCTTAAGCTGTTAACTTCTCTTTATGAGTAGTAATAACATATACTGACACACAAAGGAAAATGTACAGTAGGATGCAGAATATTATTGTACTTATTTAAGCTTAAGAGCAACATAATTATGTGGAAAAAGGATTTACAAAAAATGTATTAACCGTAGGATGGTTTGCGTTTAACTAAAATGTGCACGTAAAATATTGTCTGTTGGTCACATTTCATTCAAATGAAACACCATACAGCTAATACATTTTGTAACCTGATACTAAATGTATAATTTTGCTGAGGTAAGTGTACAATATATTCCAGTAACCAAATGCAAACTTACTTTTGTGTATCAGTATACATGGGTGGTCTAGAAGTTGCGGAGATTGATCGTCAATCAGTCCGTTGACATTATCTCCAAAATGTGCCCGAGTACTGGTGTGGTTTTTAGACAGCAGGACCGAAAGGGATTAGTATTTATAGATAATTATTAAGGAAAAAACATTTTAGACATCTTTCAAAGTTGTTTCAACTTTTCTTCAAACGGGACACCAAGATATTGACATGTTTGCGTACTGGTTCAAGAACAAATCAGCGCAATGAATAATAATATTTTGGTGGGGTTTGGAAATATTCAACAACAAAATAAACATTATTAACATACTATATTTACTCAACGAAAATATCAAAATAAAAAGCACAATATTCTTAATCATTGGCATAAGATATAAAAAGAAAAACATATAAAAATTCTTTTGCCATTATATTAATGCACAAAAATAATCTAATAAATAAACATGAAGCACTCATATACATGATTTAAAATATAACTTTAATCCTGGCCATGCCGATCCCGGATCACTATAGCAGGCAGAATGGAACAAGTCTGGCCTTATTCTATACTGTCTGCTCCTTTAATTTAGCTTGACAAAGGTTAACACTTATGTAAGATTGCTAGAAGTAGACATATGGGGGAAACGAGTTAAATAAAATGAGTTGGGATCTGGAAAAAAAGGTACCATTAGTCCACTGAAAAGCAATGATGGCCCTTTTAAAGATAAAAATCGCTGCTTTCCAAAGAAATGGTCCTCTCGTCGTTAGAAATAACAAAGCGGAGAGAAAATCGCGAGGCGGCAAAATAAGATAA
The DNA here is from genome assembly GCA_963680895.1 of Fragum sueziense. Taxonomy (NCBI): domain Eukaryota; kingdom Metazoa; phylum Mollusca; class Bivalvia; order Cardiida; family Cardiidae; genus Fragum; species Fragum sueziense. The sequence continues at coordinate 886,673 of OY804593.1, read as the reverse complement.
TCGTCCGAAACTGCCATGGCGGAGAAACATATGACATGACAGCACTGAACAACAAATGGAGAAAGTCGTCAACAATGCTATCAACAACAGCATGTGAAAAAGTTATTGGCAAGCAAGCAAAACTCTGCTTGGTAGTCAAAAACCTTTCCAAATCGGTCGTACGTAGAGCGTCTGTAAATGTTATCGCCGAGATGATACTGTACTGGGAGTTAGACTGTTTTGTATGGAAGCTAGATTTATCAAGGGTTCGCCTGTCATAGAGCTGTTGTTTCGAAGAATAGAGCGTCTGTGACCTACTTGGTACTGCTGTAATATACAAACAAATGTTCGTTTTAATCCTTTCCCAAACGAAAGAGTTGTCTGAGGAAAACATTGAGGCAAAAGAAGAAAATGCTGCTTTTCAACAGTTTTCTCCTTTTGCCTCGATGTTTTCTGTGCTATATCATTCACAAATTGTACCTTAGAGAGACGTTCCGTAACTAATTTCTCATGTATTGATTTTTGTCTTCAAATTTTACTCTTATTTGTATATGAAGGAGCATAATTTACTTAATAGTGGTAAACCACAGTTCACATATAATATGGAAATTGTCGTTTCCGTCTCATATTTAAATGTATTTTCTCAGCTTATCAGCAACAATCTAAAAACAGACAGCATTTAAGCGCAATAGAATAACCAATCTCGGCATCAATAAATACTTTAAAAATGAAATGGAAATGAAATTTCTCTTTTTATGGAAGCATCCATAGGATGTCTAAAGCAACATTCGAGTTTAAACATCTAGAAAATGCTGATCATGAACATTTTTTTTTCATTTGTCTCAATGTTTACACACTATTTTTATTAGCGATGTCAAAATCATATAAATTTGAATTTTGAATTGAATTTTTGTATAATGATCATTTATAACATTGTATTAAACGAGAATTGTAAAAAATGTCTGCCTATTCTAACCAATTTCACTAGCCTCAAATGTATAAATTATAAAATATTTATCAAAAATAATTATAATAATTATACATTGTAATTATCTGATAGATATTGCCAAATCAAGAAACTACGAACTCACTTTATGGATGCAAAATCATTGAAAGAAACTAGTAACAAGTAAACCACGGCGTATAATCACGTGACTCAGAATTTCCAATAATCTTCAATATCTTTTTTAATACTTGACCAATTTGAATTCGGTTTTAAGCAGAGAAGGTGGGAAAATGCCAGGAATAAGCTGGACGTGTTGGATTTTTGAAAAATCAAAATTTTGGTTTATCTTCAATATTTTCTTATCAGTTGATTTCTCAAAAGTCCAACACATCCATCTAATGCGTGACGTCTGTCCACATTCTCTGCTTCAAACCCAATTCAAATCGGTCGCATATTAACAAAATTGTTGAAGATTTTCTGAAAATATTTATCACATGATAATCCACCGTGTAAACGGAGACATATAGTTTATCCATGGTATCATGGTACTTTTGTTTACAGGTTTACGTATCACTGGTGGTGAACTAAAACAATTTTCGCTACAACAAGGTATAGATATTTTGCGTTTTAATGTGAGTTTATAGATTTTTTATCTAATGACAATGAACTTGTTTACCGTTTTGTATTGACAAAATGTCGGTGTTCTTAAAAAATTCGTAACTACGGCTTTGATAAAGCCGTAGTTACGATATTTTATAACAACACCGACGGAATACATTGATCACGAAAAAACGTCCCTCGCTTTGGCCGAGTTCACCACCAGTGCCTATGTAAACAACACAATATCGAACTGTAAACTATTGTATTTCTGCATGTAACGATTCAAATCTTACAAGTATCTCACACCTGCAAGTTACGAAGCAATGCATATTATTATTACAAACTCCCTAAAAAATGTGACATAAACATTTTCGATACTGGATAATACATAAAAAGCATTAATCGGTGAGTCAGTTGCTTCATGTGATTAATTAAAACAACCCAACAATAAACACGGATACAAAACAACATGTGGATTGACAAATAGTCGGTTTATCATAGTCCGTGAATCGTCTATGACAATCAGAATGTTCTTTTTTAACTCACGTGTATTTCACAGTATCCATTATTATAAAAGGCGGGGAATCACATGAAACAATATTTTCGATAGATTGTTAACATGCCATTTTTAGTATTATGACACATATAGTCCGTGGGCTGGCTACACCCTAGGTCCCCCCCTACCGGGATTTTATGACACCTATATCATTGTAAAGCTTAATGTATTCCCTTTCAAATGCAACTTGTTGTTTGATATATAAGTGCTGGATAAGCGTATGCGGAACAATTGATTATCCCCCCTTGAATTACAAAAAATACTTGTTTATAACTCACCATATACACATTCATGGGATCTAAAATAACCCAAATTTAAGCGCAAATGACCAAAATGCTTATATGTTTTATCAATTCTCATCGTCAAATAGTAAAAGATAACTTCACACCAAAATTAGCACGAATTATGCCCCTTGAATATGTAAAACAAGAGAAAAATAGTACAGATATTGCTTTTGTTTATATTAACTTTGCATTTGGAAATCATTTCCACTGCGAATAATTGCTAGAATTCGTATTAAAGTGTTTATTAGATGCCCTGTAATTAAAATCAAAGCGTTGACTATCGACGTTCTAGGATATACTCGACATTTCAAATGATTTTCAAGATGGCCACCGCAAAATGACCACTTGACTAAATAGCGAAATATCACTGCTCTATAATTTGTTGTAATGTTCTGTATGTAAATGAGATCATTTCTTAGGAAAATTGAGTATATTAAATCTAAAAGAGTGTTACCATGCTTATAATAGGCTTTTTTTTGTCGTTTTTTTTTTCAAAATGGCCGCCAAAATCTCAAATATGCAAAAATGATGTAAATGTTTTTCATTTCTGCAAATCTTCTGCACTTAATATTGTATTTTCAAATGTTATTTCAATTTCTTATTAAAACTACATGATTCAATAAGTAAATAAATGACATAACCTTGAAAATATATATTTCCAGAACGGTCCTAATTACCGTATAACTGGTAATTAATCTCCATTCCCATAAATTAAGTACTGAAGAAAATCCAAATTGATTATTTTCTAGGAGAGATAAGCATTTTTCCTCTTTGACAGAAACCATGTACCCGATTCTTTGATGATGAGTCCACATTGGAGTACGTCATTGGCATCTTTTTGCATGAATGTTTTAAGTCTTACTTGGACAAGGGACGATTTGGATAATAGGTGTTATGGAGGGTATAAAGACATTAAAGCATATTTTGGTCATAAAGCGTTTAAGCTCCTTTTTGTGGGTTGGATATGTTGAATACAAAACACTGATATCAACAATTTTGCCACGCTAAAAATGGCTTCTTCGCTGTTTATTTACATGACATATAATACAATACCATAACAAGTATTTTATGTAATCTGCCTAAATGCTCAAATACGAGCATGGGTCAATGAATAACTGACCTAACCTTTTTTATGTTTAGATCGACATCTTTTCTCTTGAAATACTTTCCATCCCGGCCTATGCGCTTTGACCAAACGATATGACCATAGCATTTGAAAAGGGAGTTAAACTCAAATTAATCAACTTTAAAGGTGGTCAAGTGACATCAGTCCAGAAGTAAAGAAGTCCGAAAACTTTTCAAAGAACCACACCTAAACTGCATCAATAACTTTTTTCGCGAGACTTAAACTTTCAACCATTCATATCCCTTTTAGGAAAGAAGTCGATAGCAGCAAGGTCATGTGGATAGGAAGGGTGTGATAAAATTGATTACCATTTTTCTCGACAGCATCCATTGTACGTTGGCAACTGTGTGCTAATGTAATTTCCTGTTGCAAGCAGCGGTCACATTTTGAGCGTTTGTCGCAAGGTTTCTCACGCATGGTCTGCTTCAGATTGTCTATCAACTTGGCATAGTATGCTTCGTTAATTGTACCTTTCTTGGGTAATATGTCCGACAAAATATTTTATTGCAACCCCCAATTGTCCCAAAACATTGAATACTGAACCTTGTCTGTAAAATATTGAATAATTTTCTTGGTCTTTGGGATTCCATACCAACGTACCTAGGACTCTGGACATTTTCTCGTTCATAAGAATGCAACAAATACTGGTAATCTCTTTGTCATTTGCTTATCGCTGAGGAATTTTAGACCCAACAGTCTGTAAGTTTGTGCATTCTTTTGCGATCAAGCAATATCTTGAAAAAGATAATGCATGGACAATTTCTAACTTTAATTCGCTCATCAAGTATACCAGATCTGTGAATTTATGACACATACCATCGACAGTGGTTGCAACTTTGCCTTCAGACCGAACATCATCTTCTTAAGTTTCTCTGTGGCGTTATAACACCCCCCCCCCCCCCAGCACGATATTTCACTTGAGAATAAGATGGTACAGAAGACCAGTAAACTCATCATGCATGTTTTACATTCATTCCCGTTTTAGACAATTTTGTACACATATAATGACATATATAAATCGCAGATTCCTTGGTGGATTGGAAATTGCTTATATGTATTATTCATAGACAGCCCTTGTGTTCTATGGATTTTACCTCATCCTGAAGTTAGCTTGTTGTCTTCCACAAAAGTTAGAATTCCGAAAACTAATTTGTGGTGAAGATGTTTGAAATGAATTAAGAAATGCACGAGCATATCTAAAAACTGATAACAAAACAAAGGATTTCAAATTTCGGCCAGCGACATATTACAACCTGACAAGTTGGATTATGATGTGTTTCCCTATCATCATAATCAACAGAAATTGCAAGTTGTGTTTGCTATTTAAACGAAATCTTTCAAAACAACATTTTGGTACACGTATAAGAAGATACCTCACAAATCAAGTGTTTTCGAAGTACTGGTATCCAATAAGGTACATTATGTACAATCTATAACTGTTTATATTATCACATATAAGTATTCTGAATTATAAAGGTGTAAAACGATATCACTCGAATGCAATTCGAAAAAGAAATGAATAATTCAGTTGCTATTATAGGTAATTTTAAATCGTCAATTAATGCACGTGACAGTGCAAATATGAAATTGTCCAGTTTCAACTATCGCTTATTAGAATATATTTGGTAAACTGTGTTCCTGTAACATATCATTCCAATTAATAGAAGTGGTTGGGAAGATTTCTCTTCAGCACAGCATGTCTCCAATAGTATTGTTAAGTTTAAACTTGGAGCAAAATTTTAATGTAAAAAAAAGCATGCATTACAAGGCAAAATGGTATAAATCAAAGGTGATCATGCATGTACTCCATTGGGAATTCATTATTAAAAACGCTTTACAATTTTTTTAGTACTTAATTTTAACAAAAATAAAGTTTCTTGTATAAAAGAAAACTGTATTTCACATAGAAAAAAATCAAAGCAAGTAGGTTTAAGTTTTCAGCACGTCATTTGCGCTAAATGGAATTTTATTGTCATTTATACGGTAATTTTGTAGAGTTTGTATTGTTAATATTCTCCCTTTTAATTGGTAAATCATGAAAGGACCTCTACGGTTAAGGCGAGAAATCTCCCTAAAAGGCTCAAATGGAAAAGTCATTTTTCAAAACATGCAAATTGATCATTATTTCGAACTGTATTGTTAGATATGTATCTAAATCATATGAAAACTGATTTTGTACGATCAAAACGATTCGACAGGTACAGATAACTCTTGGTTTCTGTACCTACCCCCAAAATTATATTTTCTTACCCCACCGTTATTCATTAAACCAGATTTAAGTTTTCTTTAGTTTAATAAGCAAAAAGTTTTCTGTAGATGTAAGGACAATTGGTGTTGAAATCATGAACCATTTTTCGATTTGTCCTTAATGCGCATGTGCATCATTGAAACGAGTTTAAAGGCGAAATCTTCCCGCCAAAATTATGGCCTATGGTATATGAGTACTATTTTTAGTATAAAAGTACGTTCCCCCCCGTGACCCAGCAAATCCTTTTTACCAAGGAAGCCTATGATCCAGTTACACAACATATGTCAATGGGAAGCTGGGTCAAGGGGGGAACGATGTTAGCCAGCCTTGGAAAGGTAGGTATGCCTCGGTTTTTGGCGGGAAAGTGCGCGTTTAAAGTTGTTTCAATGGTGTGCATGCGCAATACGGACAAAACCAAAGCTGCCATATGATGTCAACACCATTTATCCATGTATCTGTAGAAAATAAATTGCAAATAATATAAAAGAATCTTCATTTTACCTCTTTGAATACCGGTAGTGTAAGAAAACGAAACCATTTAGGTGGGTACTAAAATCAAGAGTTATCTGCACCTATAGAACTTTTAAAATGACATAAAAATCGGTGTTTATTTCCTTTATTTGTCTACCTAACCATAAAGCTTAATTCTGTTTCTCAATTTGTTAGTTTTGAGAATTGACCCATCGAGCTGAGCCTTTTAGGGATAATTCTCGCCTTATCCGTAGAGGTCCTTTTAGTTTTCAAACACAACAAGTACACAATTTAGGGGAAAAGATGCCAAAAATGAAATTCATTAACATAATAAGAGAATATTTGAGATTTTATTTGCCATTTAGAGAAAAGTATGCAAATAATTGTGAATGCGAATAAGCCCGTATTCGCTTGTTCTGTGTAGCTGATGAGTGGTTTATGAACTTATAATCGATCTATTAGTGGTCTTATCCATTTGAACCATGAGTTTGAGTTTATTGGGGTTTTACGCCGTTTTCAACTACCACGGTCATATCGCGGCGGCTGGAGCACCTACCCATGGATTCCTGTTGTTTCTCAAACCAGTACTTCCACAACACCCTCACCGAGCCTCCAGCTGCTCGCCCACTTAGGTTAACGATTTCAAACCCATTGGTGGGTGACAATTTTGTCAGAAAGGGTATTAGCCGCGGCCGGGTATCGAACCCGGGACCTCTCGAATGAGGGTCAGATACGCTACCAACTGCGCTAAGGCCGCGGCCCCATTTGAAACATTAGGCATTATAAAAACGAAATGCCTAAGCATATTTATTCCATAGAAAAGCCTTGTTTTAGCTAATTAAACACCTATTTCTACTTTCTCATTAATATTCATGAATATGCAAATTAGCTAAATAAAAATGATTTCAAGAAAAATATCTATTTGAAATTTTAAAACTAGTCTTATGTTTTATTACCAAAATAAGTATATATTTTTAATAAATATTTTAAAATATTTTATTGCAATTAATTGATCCAAGTACTGAAACGTAGGAAAATGACCAGTTGCCATGGTAACAGGCCTGCCATTTGATTATCCAGCACTTTCAAATCAATCAAAAACCTGAATCCATTAACATGTTTCCTGCGCTTCAGGAAAATATAGGTCTTAAAAAATCCCACATGGTGGGGAGGGTTTCTGTTCACTAGTAAACTAGTAAAGTCGTCTTTTTGCAAATTAAACACATATTTTCCACAATCTCATTAATATTCATGAATATGCAAATTAGCAAATTTTCTGAAAGATATCTTGGTTGTGAGAGAAATGCAATGACAACATTTTAAAACTAGCCTCAATGTTTTCTGACCAAAATAAGTAATTTTATTGCAATTAATTGATCCAAGCGCTGGAACGAATGAAAATGGGTGGTTACCATGGTAACAAGCCAACTACTTGCTTAATCAGCATTTTTGAATCAAATAACAACGTGAATGTATTAAATACATCATAAGCTTCAAGAAAATATAGATCTTAAAAAATCCTACCTGATAGGGAGGTTTAAATTCACTAGTAAAGTCTTGTTTTTAGCAAATTAAACACATTTTTCTACTTTCTCATTAATATTCATGAATATGCAAATTAGCAAATTTTCTAAAAAATATCTATATTGTGAGAAAAATATCTTGGTAATAACTTAAAACTATTTTGAAAGATCTATGACAAAAATAAGTAATTTTATTGCAATTAATTGATCCAAGCGCTGGAATGTGGAAAAATGGACGGTTGCCATGGAAACGAGCCCGCCATTTGCTTATCCAGCAGTTTTGAATTGAACAACAACCTGATTCCATTGCTATACATCATAAGCTTCAAGAAAATATAGGTCTTCAAAAATCCCACTAGGGGGGGGGGGGAGGGTTTCGGTTATGGGCCCATGGACTAATATTTGCAAATTCCAATAATTACAATGTTGCATGCGTCGGTCTAAATCTTGCCAGTTTCAGACACCTGCGAGAATCGTACCAACACATACAAAAGGACACAGAGCCATTCAGCCGTACAATTATCTTCAATGTATGTTAATTGTACTATTCTTGTGTTTTGAAAAGTAAATGCGAAGGTTTCCTTTGTTTAATAACAAGTATACGTTGATAGAATTTATAAACATGTGTCACTTTATTGTAACCGGAATGTAATGGTAAGTAACCCTTCAGTTAACCCTTTCCAAAACAACAAAATTTTAGGGTGACCCACTTCAAAAACTGCCATAAATGACAAAATGAAAGTTATCAAAGATAGAATTTGTAAAATATGGCATAGAAAATATTGAGACAAAAGGAGAAACTGCTGGTTATCAGCAGTTTCTTCTTTTGTTTCAATGTTTTCCCAAGCCTTTTCTAATAGGGACGTCAAAACCTGGCCCCGGTTTCTCGAAAAAACTTAAGTATGTTCTCATGCTCAAATCTGAGCATCGTGCTCAAATGGCACGAAATCCACGTGAACTTTGAACAATTGAATACCAATCAACGTTGATTGGTATTGAATAGAAGTTGAGCATGAACTCATGAGAATATACTTACGTTTTTTTCGAGAAACTGGGGCCAGGTCTTGTTTGGGAAAAGGTTAAGCTTACAAACAAAACATGAAACAGCAACAAATACAAGTACAACCAATAGACAATTTACTTGTTGCTGGAAGATTCCTCCTGGGTTAAAAAGAAATATTAGAACGACAAATAATTAAATATTGTAGATACTACATCTAAATGGCACCAATTAATTAAATATTACATTTACGAAATATGACCAATCAATCTGATATCAGATTAATTGATAAAAGATTGTTTAAATTTGTAGTTACCAAGATTTCGATGAAAAAAGAAGTGAAAGAGTATGTGAAATGTTCTTATGGTTTCATTTAACATTATTTGTAAAGCCTCTCTTACAATTAATACAACCCGTCATGCGTTCCCATAGATCGTGCATCTTCGGAGATTTTGTAAACCGTAGAGTTCATATTCCAGCGTGAAAATCAAATCTACTTATCAAGAACTTATGAAGTAAAAGCAATGTAAGAATACGAAAAGGTAAAGGAAGACAATCGCACGTATAACATATGGAGTTACGTAATCGTAAAATGATTAATTGATTCTCCTTCATCATTCAATGTTGTTTTTTATTCGGACCAGTTGTACGATGCACGTACGTGGAATGCATATTTTTTAGACGCACATACGACGAAGTAAGGTCGTAGCACCAGTATCACATCACGAGTTTCAGCTCCCACTAGCATCATCTGCTTCCAAAATGACACTTTCAAGAACGATGCGCCATCGACTTCTACAGCTGATTAATTAACCCTTTCCAAAACAACAACATTTTAGGGCAGTCCTATTCAAAAGCTTCTGTAGAGGACAAAATTGATGTTAAAAAGGAAGGGATTTGTGTACAATACGACACAGAAAATATTGAGGCAAAAGGAGAAACTGCTGGTTATCAGCAGTTTCTTCTTTTGTCTCAATGTTTTCCCAAGCCTTTTCTATCAGGGACGTCAAAAACAGGTCTTGTTTGGGAAAGGGTTAAAGATCAGGGACCCGTTTTATCAACGATCTTACGACCACCTTTTTGTATAAACTGTGTAAGAAAACATCTGATTGCATGAGAAAACAGAATGGACCAATCAGGTTTGTTGTTACAAGTAATTTGTTAATTACTACGCAAAAAATGATCTTCGATCGTTGATAATACGGGCCCCTGGTTACCAGGTCGGAATTGGTTAATTATCTATTCAGAAGTAAAGCTAATCTAAGCATCCAGAAGAAAATTTCTAGATATATCTACGAAGTTCTGCATGATTTCAGTCACAGAAATCCAACTACGCATAAACAACCTTATTTATCACTTTTGCAGTTCATATACATTATCTCACTCGTTGTCTCGAAATCAATGGGGGCTTGTTGCAATGACTTGAGCAAACATTGAGGCAAAAGAAGAAACTACTAATAATCAATATTTTCTTCCTTTGCCTCAATGTTGCATGTGCTGCGTTTTACACCAATTTTTATCAACATAGCTTTTGTCGTCAGCAGCAGTTTTTCAATAGGACCATTCTGAAGTAAAATGTTCAACATTTGGAAAAGATCAATTGTGTATCCGATATAATGTTTGGTGATTGAGATCAAATCTTCACTTCGACACAATCAGATGTTCGAGTTAACCGAGTTCGAGATAACGAGTGTATAGTATAGTCCAGTCACGATATTATGGCACATATGTACAAATTTAGTTACCGTTGTAAACAAGGGAAAAACGTTCTTAATTTCCGTGGAAATTTTGCAAGCTTTGGTTCTAATCTTGCAGGTGTCAAACACCTGCAAGATTCGAACCACTGCATGCAAAATTACTGAACTTAAGAGTCCAAAATTGTGAAGTTCGGTAGGTACAATTTGTTAACATGTACCATAACATCGCGACCGGAATATAGATACCTAGATCTACTCTTCATACTCACCGATGTTGAACTTCCTTTGTTATCCTTACTTCCACCCTTGGTTTTGTCCTGCATTTGAAGATAAATCTTTGACATACGAGAAGCCGGCGTAGAGAAACGTGAGTTAGAATTAGTGGACAAACCTTTATCTTTAGTCACAAAGTAGTTAGCAGGATGTTGAACCGAACGCTGAAGTTAAGATATTAGAAAACACACTACACACTAATCAAGCACGGACAATAACACACAGTGGGTTAAAGGTGCTATGTGACAGATTTTGGAAGAATAGTTTGAGATAAATGTTTTATTTTTTGTATTAGGTAAAAACGTTAGAAATACATGTAGATCTATCTGTTTGGCAATGCGATGTAATAACATATTTATTTAATGGAACTTTGTTTTTGAGACACCAACCGCTTTCACAATACTGAAATTTAATCCATTTACTGGAAAGCGTGTGTATATTCTATATCAAAAAGGCAGATTATATCCTGTTTTGCCCATTCCCAAGCGCAAGTTTTAGAATCGTGCAATTTCAAAGCTGCTGCAGAAGATAACATGGGCAATGATAAATATAAGATATAAATTCAATAGAACACAGTATATATTAAGGCAAAATGGGAATGTGCTGATGTTCAGCATTCCCTCTTTTGCTGCAATGCTTCCTTAATATTTTCTGTCAGGGACGTCGAAGCCAGGTCTTCGTTGGGAAAGGTTTAAAGAGTACTTGGGACTCATTTCCCTTACAAGTTTAAACCTTTTTTAATACACCTTTATTATTTTTATTTCCACAATCTGATTCATCATAGCACCTTAAGAAGACATCCATGACATAACAGAACAAACACACCTAATTACCTACATTGTGTTAAAATCTATAGCAACTTTGTAAATTAGGCTTGCTGCTGAAACAAAGCATGCAAATGACTATGAAAACTATAGTTTGGAGAATCGGCTTTATATGCTAATGAAAAGGTAGCGTAGTGTCCAACTTTGTATCTGAAATTCCCATTTCAAAGGTATTGTAAAGTTAAGCATATTGTGGGAAGAAGCTTAGTCATCTAAAGGTATAAAAGAAATAAAGCAATGAAAAGGTGATACACTAAAAAGACTGATCTCTGCAATACACCAATGTTCGGGCACTTAATAAACTTTTACGAACAATATTAAACATAAAGTAATCACAGTGTAGGAGCGGAAGTGTGTGAAAGCTTGTCTTTGAGTGATAGCTTGCGTGTCTGTACATCGAGGAAATGCAACTTGGTAAACATCAGCGGTTGACATAGGTAAGAAAAAGTTTATGATTTATAATTATTTCGACATATATCTTATATTTTGTTGTAATGTCGTAATCTTGAATAAACATGGAAGGCATCGTCCCAATATGCGCCCGGTCTGGGCTGTTTAAACCATACAAAATGCCTTGATCATTTGGATGGGGAAATTGGAGCATGATTTTCACCACATAAAATTGCCATTTTTATCGCTTTTTTAACATTCATCATATTGTATATTTCCAAAATTAAATGCCTTTATGTATGTATTTTTTCACTAAGAACATGATTCAGACGAAATGATGTCCATTCCAATAAAATTCCCGATTTAAGTGTCCGCATTTTGACAGTTTTTATGTACAATCGTTTGGTTAATGACAATTCCCTTATGAATTCATTGTACAATCGCTTTCAAGCAGTTTGTAATGTCACTTGCCTATATTTCACACGGATTACAATATCAACACAAACACGAAATTTCGGTTTATCTTCTTTAATTTGTTATCCAATGTTCCACAGGATAGGCTTCTTTCTTTACCTATAATTCAAATTTCATTTTAGAGTGATGCATGCGTTTATGTAATAGCAACGAATTTTGTGCTAAACGTGAAGACTTGGTTTGCCAAACGTTATGTTTTGATAAACAGTCGGTGCCTTTTTGAAAACTCTTGACTACGGCTAGAATCAAGCCGTAAATACGAGATTTTGTTACAACACCTTCGAAATAATATTGTTTGTCCGAAATTATGTCACTGTTTACTAAATATAATTGTGCCCTATTCTACATCGAACCATGTGCCGTGACGAAAGGTTACTGTATATTCCAATATATGTAAATTGGCAGAGAAGCATTTATAATTCTTACTGAAAGATGGCGAATAATGACACATTTGCTGTCCGCAGTGGCCGTAAAAGTACAGTAGCTGTCTACAGATAGTATTACGTCGATTTAGGATAATAGGTTCGAAACACATATTTCTATAAATCGAAATCCCTCTTTTCCTCGCCAATTTAGACTCGCTATTTTTTTTATAATTCACAGGTCGTTGTCATATTTCACCACAAAAGACACTATTAACTCAGCTTGCTGTCCATGGAAAATGTCACGTGACTATACCGCGTGTATACTCAACGGATTTGGTGGGATAAAGTTTAGAGTACGCGCATTTTATTGTGCCGTTCGCCATGTTACGCACTTTTAAAAACAGATAGGTTCTCCTCGTTGAAATCACATTTCTTTGCAAAATCGTGTGTTTACAATTGTGTTTTATAAAATTATATATAACAGGAGATCCAAACAGGAGATCTGTTTGGTTACAGTAAAAATAATCTATTTTTGGATTTCCCAGGGTCATGGATGATGACTATTACAGTTGGCGCCACATCGTATGGCACAATGTTTATATGTTGTTCAAATGTAATTGAACGTTAAACAAAACATAAACACGTGCCATACGATGTGGCGCCAACTGTAATTGGTCCCTGTCAAATGTTGATATCGGTTAAAGCCGGATTTTAGATAACAGATTGACAAAGATTGAGACTTCAATTATACTTTAGTATAGTATTTCGTCGGTGTAAATCAAATATTAGGTTAGTTATGGAAGATTTTATAAAATTATGTCACGTGATTCTCCATCATGCAAAAATTTCTTATTTTCCCGACATGTTTTCTCTGTATCTTTTACGGGCGAGCATAATATCATGAAAATATCAGTCGAATATAATGCAAAAACATGTAAAGACGCATTTATTGCAATCAATATGTCACATATGCAATTCAAGCCGTTGTACAAAAGTAAATATTTCTTGTCAGGCTATTGTACAGGACTTGACAAACGATTGTACAAAAAATAATGTTTTTAAACGGCAAAAATGGGAAGTTTAAGACGGTTTCCTAACCAAATGATTATATAAATCTCAACACACACATATGCACGAGCTTTGAATGAAAGTTTTGTCGCGAAATACCCTACAGTATTCATCTATTCGAATGAAAACTGCGATTCGTAACAGCTAAATCACCCGTTTTAGTTCATGTCCAAGTGAATCGGGCCTAAAATGACTTAAATCTAGAACTAATGGCTCCGATTGTTCTAAAAATATTACAGGGAATAATAAATAAAGAGATTGGTACAATGATCTGACAAAAGTGTTGTGTTTATCCAGAAAAAACATAAATTCTTACCAATGTCAACCGCTGATGTTTACCAAGTTGCATTTGCTCGATGTACAGACACACAAGTTATCACTCAAAGACAAGTGTTCACACACTTCCGCTCCTACACTGTGGTAATGAAACATGAATCAAGAAAGGGTTTTAACACGAAAAGACTTCACAAGTTATACATATATGCTCAAAATATGATTTCAAAAAAAGTATGTTATTTGCATTTTACGAAGTATACTTGTGGATAAATATTAAGATAGAACAACACTAAAACATTACGTATGCGGAAGAAAAAACAATTATAAAGACGAATGCTCAGAGACTCAAAGCTTGGATGAATTGTATATCGATCAAATTATTTAGTCAAAGAGATCTAAAATTACATCTTACTTGGAATATCAAATGACAAGTAGCACAATAATTTCTACTCCTGGTACAATAAGATTGTATATGTGTCCAGACAAAGCAATGAAGAAAAGGAATTGGACACTGTACATAAGGAAACTGTGAATGATGAATTCATGCAAAGTGCAAAGAAATCCATTCAAGGGAAACACGTGCTCTCAATTAGCAATACAATCACACCATTGTAATTACCTATGAATGCTGCATTAAAAAGTACAGTTTGGTGAAAAATAGATTTATAAAGACCGGCCACCGACAAAATTACTGTTCTAAAACACAACTTTTATGTATAAATATTGTGAAAGTCTTGAATAGTTCAGTCAGAGAACTAATATTTTGATAAAATCTAGCATAATTTTCATGGTATTCAAAGCCACCTGAATATCATTTTTGTTTTGAATTTTGAAAGTGATGTTAAAAAGGTATCGCTTTAAAAAAAACACTTATAAGCTTAGATTAGTTGGATGAATGAAAAGTTAGGTTCTGCTTGAACAGCTAAGGTCAAATAGAGGGCCCATTTGGCTACAGAGTGTCACCCGAAAGACTGGAGAACTTGGGACCATTGTGTTACAAGTCCATAGCGTTACCATCGCACCATACCAAATCCACCCAGAATAAAATTAGAATGTCAAATGAGTAATGTACATGTATTTTAAAAACACAAAAATGATATAAATCAACAGATAATTTATTAGATCTACGTGTTTTATGTTTCCTAAATGGAATTATGTGATGGTGAAAATTATTAGCTAAAGCTTTTAGCCAAGCATACAAGTTTCATAAGCTTTCATGTCAACAGAATTAGCTTTCAAACACAATCCTATGTAAATACGGAATATCTTAATATTTGCAAAATCATCTCTCTACAAGTTAAGATAGAATACCCGTAATGTCGCCATTTTGAGATTCATAAAACATCGGCTTTTTTCGAGCGGCGTCGTTAAATATCCGAATCTATTCAGGCGCGATCGAAAACATTCGGCGGTGGAGAGTTCCACGGCCGAACTTTTTCGATCGCGCCCGAATAATTCCGACGTCTTGCGAATCTCTTTAGGGGTATACTACATTAATTTGTTGTTACATGTAACAAAATGAGCTCGTAAATTAAAACTTGTATAAAATATTGAATTAAATATTGTTTTATTCGCACTAAGGCTGCGACCTATGGAATGGTTGTTTTTTAATCATTATTCTCTTGACAGTGCTCAATTTCTTGTGAATTTGACAAACGCTTTCCTTCCGAATTAGAAAAATCAAAGTCATGAGCGGATAAGAATTGACTCCATTTTTAATTGGACGTCCGAAAGGACGTACAATTCTTATAACCACTTTTGGACAGGCGAAATGGGTTTTCATTACCAAAAAACCCTTTCTCAGACTCAATTGCCAGTTGACCAAAATTCAAAATAGATTTTGCGACCATACAGGAAAACTGTCGTATCTTTTCCTACTTTCTATGTGTTCTCTAACAAATACTATAAGATTCATTGGCCGATTCAATTCATGCCACGTCTTAACCAACTTTACGATCTTTTTTCGATTTAATCATTTTCTTGTAGTTTTTTGACTTTCGTAATATTTATTGTGTAAAGGGTAAGATCTTTAGAAAGCGATACATGCATACACTATGGTTATAATGTAAACAGACACCCTATATCATCAGCAGCAGCGATAGCTCAAACGGGAAAGGATTAACCTCGCAACCTTTTTTCAGTTTGAAATTTGGAACGCCGTTGGTTCAAAACCAGTTCGGATTATTTCTTCTGTAAAACGTTTGTTTTTCTTGATGTGCTTACTGAAAACACACATTTTAGAATGATTACCCAATTTAATGCACGTATTGTGTATGATAGGTTCCTTTTCTTTGATCATTGTTGTTTAAGTCTTTGACATATTTAAAGGAACGGGGTTTCCACGAGACGTACTTTGGAACCAGGGTTTTGAAATTGATTATCGGGGAGTGAGTTCATTTCGCAACTCGGGTTCCACTCGATGACAAATCGGGGTTCCATCTGAACAGCCTCAGATGAGACACTAGTGAAATCCACCTATTCAGAAAAATAGTTGCTCTTACGAGTTTTTTTTTCTCCAGCATCTGTATCACTGATATTCGACAGTATCATGACCTTTTTACATACTGATCGATGGTCATGACAACAATGATTATTACAAGTATAAGACTAAGTGACAGCGATCTGTATTTATTTCGTTTAAGCGACCCGTTTACGTGTATTGAGCTAAGAAGATGAAGCAATGGGTCTGCAACAGATGGTACCTGGATGATCGTATGAATATGTTTACAGATAGGGACATTGTTATTCTCAAATTTTCGTTGATAATGATATGAACATTTAAATTGCTTATTGTACTCCACTGCCATTTTCCCGACGGCACGTTCCCAATTTCTTCTTTTTATGCACATCTGTAGATGTAAGGATGCTGCGGTAGTACTTGTATGAGGAATCCATGGTTAGGTGCTCCAATTCATCTGGTATTTTGTTTCAGGAAAAGTATGTATTGAATTTGTTTTGTAACCACAACCAGGGAAAACTGCTACCGTGTTTTTTTTCTTTTTTTACTCTAAACAGGAATAAAAATCAAAGTGCTTGGAGCACTATATTTAGACGCCTCTCATTGATTGAGCGGAATTGTATGTAAATGATCGGCGTTTCATTACTTTATTTAGATTCTAAATCACTGCGGTCGTTTTTTCGCCAACGATGGTGGAGATAGAAGTCGAACAAGAGTACCATGGTCACAATATACGCCGCCACTTATAAAACTTGAGACAAAAAATGACATTGACAAGGATTTATAAATATTCACACAAAAACCTGTAAAAAGTTGTGTTCACAAAAAGGTTTTTATAAAAATCCAGTCAAAAACCTGGAAGGAATTGCGTTCACGAGACTGAAATATCATTAAGCCCTAGAGACTAAGATTGAAGGGGGCATAACTCAGGCAAAAATCAATGAACTATAAAATCCTTACTTCATGCACATCTACCAATTAAGGTAATAACATCCACCAAGTTTCATAAGGATCCAGTCAGAATCTTAGAAGAAGTTGTGTTGACAAGGCTGCAATTTCAATCAGCCCCAGAGACTAAGTTTTAAGGGGGCATAACTCTAGAAAAAATCAATGAACCATAAAATCCTTCCTTCATGCAAATCTACCAATTGAGGTGATTGACCAAGTGTCATTAATATCCAGCCATAAACGTAGGAGGACTTGCGTTGACAAGGCTGCAATTTCAATAAGCCCCACAGACTAAGTTTTAAGGGGGCATAACTCTGGCAAAAATCAATGAACCATAAAATTCTTCCATCATGCACATCTACCAATTGAGGTGATAACATTGACCAAGTTTCATTAAGATCTAGCCAGAAACTTAGGAGGAGTTGTGTTGACAAGGCTGCAATTTCAATAAGCCCCAGAGACTAAGTTTTTAAGGGGCATAACTCTGGCAAAAATCAACGAACCATAAAATCCTTCCTTCATGCACATCTACCAATTGAGGTGATAATATTGACCAAGTTTCATTAAGATCCAGCCAGAAACTTAGGAGGAGTTGCGTTGACAAGGCTGCAATTTCAATAAGCCCCAGAGACTAAGTTTTTAAGGGGCATAACTCTGGCAAAAATCAACGAACCATAAAATCCTTCCTTCATGCACATCTACCAATTGAGGTGATAACATTGACCAAGTTTCAAGAAGATCCAGCCAGAAACTTAGGAGGAGTTGCGTTGACAAGAAAAGTGGACGGACGTACGGACGGACAGACGGATGGACGGACGGATGGACGGACGGACAGACGGAGAAGATGACGCCAATATACGTCCGCCTCCGGCGGCGTATGAAAAAGATGATTAAAAAGAACAATGTCTGAGTAGAATTCGAACCCAGGGCCTTCCGGATATAACATGTGTAAAGAGTACAAGGTGAGTGCTCTGCTAAGTGAGCTATCGCGGCTTTCATTTATGTAGCGCGTTGGCTTACATTTTGAATAAATTGCTTTGTAGCGTACTTTTTAAAATCAATGAAAAGTATAACTGACGACAATACTCATAGTAAACCGAAACAAGAAGACAAAAGTGCTAATCGCATGGCATTAATTGAATTTGGTAATCAAATTAATATTGATTATTCATAGCGACAAATCAGTTGTCTTGAAACGGCAATCAAATCAATTTGAAGCCTGAGAAGGGTTTTCTGGTATTAAAGCCGATTTCGTATGTCCGAAACCGATCTTATAGAATTAAACACAGAAGAATGAATAAAATATCTTTCGTTCATGTACAATCCCGCTCAATCAATCAGAGACGTCCAATTACAGTGCTCTCAGCACTTTGATCTTAATAGTCATGAGACTCTTTCTGTCCAAACAGTTATACAGTTACTTCCATCATTTTCCAACAATATGTTCGAAGACATTTCTTGCATTGTATACCGAACAACAAATAAGCGGGGATAAATGTATTTTCAATTTTTATTTGAAAAACAAACACTATGTTGTGTGTACCATTTGAATCGTCTTGATGAGACGATACAAATGAGTACTCACTACATAAGTTTTGATGAACATTAAACGATATTTTGCATTTTGAAAATTCATGACGCCCTCTTATTCTTATATATCGTTATTTTTCAACAAAGACCTCGTAACTGCAGCTTAAAACAAGCTGCAGTTACGAGGGTTTTGTTGAAAAGTAGCACTATCTCCGATTGCATACCTTAGGAGGGGGTCCATCCGCCACATCCACTGAGTTTCTAAATGACATGGGAGGAGCGTCAGGTACTACTGGAGTTCTAACCTGTAATGAAAACAAGACCCAGTCCATGAATAAGTGACCAGCTACACGAAAAATGAACATAATCATGGGAAGTGTTAACATATTGATCCTTTTTTTTTAAATGACATAGGAGGAGCGCCAGGTACTACTGGCGTTCTAAACTACAATGTAAACAATGTACACAAGATCTCGTCAATGAATAAATGACCAGCTATACGAAGTTCGCAGTCTTCTCCCCCAGCCCTATTAAAAGCTAGCTGTAGGGGCACCACTACGGCTAAACGAAAATTGGTGTAATGCAACTACAGCTTTAAAAGTATCTCACAGCATTTTTCTTCTTCAAAACGGTCATCAAATAAATGTATCTAGTCGTATTTCAAGTCAAAAACTGATAAATAAGGCATTCTTATGATTGTAATACTTGTGTATAATTATTATGGGAAATAATAAATTGCCCAAATTAAAAAGTTGGTGAACAAGGCACTTGTCTTATTTTGGAAAGTATTAAGGTACACTTACTCTATATACTGGCAAGGCTCTAAATACAGCACCATCTCTTTTTCGTCCCGGCGCAACACCTTCTAAATGGTAGTTATAGGCCTAAATAACAGAAGAAACAATGTTATGCTATGCTATTCTAAAGTTACAGCATAAAAACATGTTGATTTCTAAACATAAAAGAAACATATTTAGAAAAAGAGAAACATTGCGTAATGCATTTTCAAAACAAGCAATGCTTTACGACTACTTTGATGAAAGGAATATTTTTATAATGTTCATGTCCTTTTCCGCATATTTTTAGTTGTAATTTATTACTGTCAAATAATACATTTACGAGTTTGATTACTTAAATTTCTTCAATACTTTTCTTTCTTAAATAAATGGAAGAACTATATAAAACGTGCCATGGACGTAAGTTTGATCAAGGACGAGTTCATATTCTAGAAATACAAGATGTATACTCATACCAAAGGAGCAAAAATATAATAAGTATTTGCCTTTCAAGTCAAGTATTTGATACCGAACTAAGCTAAAACATGAAAAAGGCTAAAATCATAATCAGGAGTGAAATTCATCTTCTAGCTGTTCTCCACCAGGAAACGAAACGGTGTTCCTTTTTCCATATATTCCTTATCATTTGAATATTTACCTTCGGTTTGATGAGAGCTTCAAAGAACTTTTTGTCTGTCGGATCAGGCCTTTTCTTCTCTTCTGTCTGTTTTAGATAAGCTGATCTTTTAAATGGTTGCCATCTGTTACATAAAATGGATACGATTCAAAAATAATTCAAACATCGTTTTAACAAATGACCTTATGACCTTCATCCTAAATGAAATACCATGCAATGAAAAATACATTCACACATATACATTTACAAGGACGTTATGATGGACACTTGTGGGTGTTTTGACAATCGTGAATCACTAAAAAGAAGACATTATACACCAGGATATGTAACATAGCATATACACGGTCCATTATGTTAATATAGGCTAATATAGCTGTAGAGGACATCTTTGGGTCGTAGATCTTGGTCAAGTAGTGATACGAACAAAAGGACTCTTGCCATGGAATGGTAGGTCATGACATGAAAACACATCAAGTGAAGAAGAGAAACTACGAGACCAGTGTGTTCAATACGTTGTTTTTGCATGTAAAATGACAAATACATAATCGAGCCAGGATCTGGAAAAACGTCCCTTATAGCATTTGAGATAGCCAGATTTCAAGGTCGGGCTGTGCCTAGATGTAGTCTAGCCAGCATCCATATTACTCTCAAATGGTTTCTACAGACCACATGGAAGCTAGTTGAGAACAACATGGTTCCTGGTCAGACTGCGTGTATACGCAGGCTGATCTGGAACCATGCTGTTCTCAAATGCTATAAGGGACGTTTTTCCAGATCCCGGCTCATATATAAATACAACAGTAACAAGTAAAAATAGCAACAACAATAAAGACAAAGGCTCACCTATCTTCATCAAATATGAGAGGGTACTCATACTTCTGTACCGGGCGTATTTTCTGTATAGCACTTTTGGTTTTCACTGGGGCTAATGGGCCCTGTAATTAGAGAATTGTAGGTACAAGATCAGAGGACTTTCTATGCAGAAAGACAACTAACAGATGGTACATATTACAAAAATTTTCAAACTATCAGACTACTTGATGAATGAGTCGAAATATTGCAGGATTATTAATTATATGAATATGGTTACATTACTGGTATAACGAAACAAAATTTGTTTGTAACATTCGAAACATTAATAGACAACTCCACGTTAAAAACGTCAGGTTCAGATTATAATTTTTTTACGTTTGGAACAATTCTCAAAGAAGAAACTTGATCTTTCGCAAAAGAAAATTTAAACCTGTTTATGTTTTATAATAATATGCAACTGTGAAATACTCCCATATTTGGCGTTTTCGTTTTCATGTTCAGATAAGTGTTGAACAAGCTACGCCTTATTTTACCTCAGTGATATCATATGGTAGTACTGGTGTTCCGGCCTTCTCTTCTGAAGTCGGAAAATTAAACTGTCTGTGTTGACCGAAGAAACCAATAAATCGTCCCCTCTTACCCCACCACACTCTGTAAAGAATTTTAAATAGTTAGAAGCAAAATGAACTCAACAACGATTCCTCATCTATCGTCTTGTCATAATATATAAAAAGTACTTGGTTTGAACGAGCTATATTTTCGACCTTGCATTAGTGTTGACACATTTTACAAGACAATACTTGTAAGTTTCATTTAGCATTCATCAAACCGACTATCATCTCTTCCTTGAGTATTTCTTTTCAAGTCATTCCATTACGACCATCTATTTTATACGTATTCAACCCCGGTATATGGGAAATCTCTTTCTTTGTTTTCGATATGTGCCTAGGCTATTGTTTTGTGTTTGTTCTTCATAAAAAGGTAGCTTTTGAAATAGAAGTAGGAATATCTAATGATCTCTTCTAGTGCAACCAAACGCAAACAGAATGTTAAGACATGTTAGAACCGTATATTAATTACCTAGCTGATCCGTCAGTAGACGCTGACAGTATAGCTTTATGAGCATCAATGTAAGTAAGGGAGACCACTCTAGTAAGATGAGCTCTCCAGCAGATCACCTGTTTAACTGCCTCCTGCTCTTCTGATTCCGGATTACGCAAAAACTTGCCGATATCCCACAATGTTAGATAGCCCTCTGTAAGAAACAAAACGAAATTATTATGAAGAACCCCCGTGAAAAGATTGTACATTAATGAAAATAGAATAATAATATTAATAGAAAGATTAAATCAAAACAGTTATTTAGGTATTTGGTTAACGCTAACCAATGTTTATACATGTATACAATCGGGGCTACTAGATGTTAAATGTTGTCAATCGTATTGTGTAATCTTTAGTTAATTCCTTCTATCAAAATGTACCAAACACTTCGTGCAACTTCGGGCCTCATCAGTATTCCTAGTAGATGTCTTTTGCCATGGACGACGCTCCGAATATGACGATGGAATACTATCGCCCGGAAATTAACAAAGGTATACCATTAGGCTATACCTATTTCCGTTGCCACGAATACCGTCCGAATCTGCATAGTGATATGCATGTATACTAGTGAATAGGATACCTTAACCCATTACAAAACAGTGACTCTTTTTAACACCCCACAGGATAATGGCTATGGAAAACATTGTGGAAAATGAAGAAATTGCTTGTGACAAGCAAATTCTTCATTTCCCACAATATTTTCTACACAAAAGACCAAAAATTGCAAAATTTCATTCGGGTTAAATTGTCATCTGCAACATCTTTGAATTTGGAGGAGTCTAAAAGTTTGCCGTTTGGTAATGGGTTAAGGCGAAATTCAAATGATCTAACTTACTGTGATCCCCAGTTATAAGAAAGTTACAGTCAGCGTCGTGACACATGGCTGTTACTGCGGTACCTTGTCTTCTGGTTACGGCAGTGATCTCCCTTAATACATGACCCTGAATTAACAGAATAAGAACAAAATTGATAGGCCATGTCCATCTCTCTCGGATATACGAAGCAATTCTGAACAACAGAAAGTCTTCTGCTAGTTCTGGACTGATCGGGTTGTTTTTGTATTGGTCATATGAGAACATGGGGTTAAAAACTGATGTGAAAGATTATACCCCGTCAATGAAACACCAGCGACAAAACACGATTAAGTTTATCTTCTACGTAGGCGTGCCTTATGTGTGATAAACTGTGTTTATTGTTTTTTAAATAATCAGGAGTTGTAAATCATATGAAAGAAAGACTGATGCATAATGGCTACATATTGTCTATTTACGATTTTATGGTACACGTTTCAACAATTTAACAATAATATAATGTGAAAAACACAATATGAATATCGAACTGCAAACTGCTGCAATCTTCAGTCTCAAAACTGCAAGATTTGAACCAACGCACGCAGAATTAGAAATAAACAGCGCTTTCCCCTGTTTGCATTTGTAAAATTGATATACATGTGTCATAATTCATAAAAATAGGCCATCATGTCGTACACGGACTCTGCTTTACCTCTGTATCCCAGAACCGTATGTATGAATCCTGATGTACAGTACAGATGACGGGATCAAATGTTTCCACGATGTATTTCTTGGCGTCCTCCCTCTCCTTGATCACAGAAGGGTCCTCGTCTTCTTCTTCGTGCACGCTTTTCTCTTCGTCCTTCTTTTCTTCGTCGTCCTCGTCATGTTCTAAACATTTAAATAATTTGATTATCTATACAATATATCATTTTACATATTTACGTAATTATTATGTTTATTACCTGAAATTTAATTATTGCCGTTAACATATAATAATGATAGCTTATACCTAAAATTACTCATTGCCGTTAACATATATCATGGGCGGATCTAGAGGGGGGGGTCGGGGGGGTCCTGGCATTGGACGAAAATTTAATTTTGACTATATAAATTTAGTGTAACGTTACATATTTACTAGATTTAAGCCCTAATTTGGGCTTGGAACCCCCTGGAAAAAATTTGGGGCTTGGACCCCCCCTGGAAAAAAATCCTGGGTCCGCCCTTGTATATAATGAAATAATTAATGAGGAACCCAATAAATACAAGTAATAAACGATCACTAACGGAAACGCAGTTCAAATACTTTTTTGTTATTTTTACTCGACAGAACCAAGTCATTTGTGAGAAATAAAGGTTGGTAATCAATTTGCTGAGCAAACAATTGAGAGCTAATCAGGTTAACGAAAGTGTTGTAAAAACGTTTCTTTTGTCTATTACCTTCATCTTTTTCATCAACATCCTTTTCAGAACTAGCCTCTCCGTTTTCTCCCTTTTCCTCGGTATCTTTTTCCTTAAAGAAATAACATAAAAATACATCAATGCAATCACTATGAAATGAATGTTAGCTATAAACATTTTGTCAAACTTGCAAACGTTGACCATAAGTAAATAATCACAGAACTCAATCGTTCATACGAAGTACAGCTGAAGAAGCTATAATATATAACATTATAAGTTTGAAAATCTATACAAGAACTAACACATTATACAGATACGAACAGATTTACTGACATGAACAATTACATACATGTATTGTCGTTTTTCAACGATACTTCGTAAGTGAGACTATTTTTAAGATGCAGTTACGAGGTTTGCGTTACAAAGCAGTGATATGATACGGGATAATGAAATATCATGGTCTCTTACAGCAACTGCTAGCATAACAAAACTTTGAGAGAGCAACATGGATCCAGGTCAGAGTGTATACTCGGTCTAGTCTGAATCTATACATGTTTCAAACTCCATATTGTATGTCCTTCCCTTACCCCAGGTCATTGAGATCACGGTGTTTCTAGATTAGCCAAGAGAATCATCGATATGTTCTAGTTGTTGTGCCCTTACCTCTTTCTCCTTGCCCCCGTCCGGAGATGCAGCCTGGCTACGTTGTGTTTGTTGACCCTGGTCAGTCTCATCTTCGTCTAAGGGTTTGTCAAGTACTGACTGCATGGCTAACTGCATCTGTCTACAGGATAAACGGCATTGTAATCAGCTTACGATAATGTTCAATTTTCTGATGATGAATATTCCGCAAAATAAGCTAGTCTTTTTAAGATTGCAATCAGTGTCCATGTTAGAAAAATGTCAGTAGGTAACATTCAGCTATTTTGAGCATCTGAAATTCTAGATGTGAACGCACCAATAATAGTTTGAATTGAATAAAAGAAATGAAACATGAACTGAAACTAAACACTGAAACTAAACAGGGTGTGTATGTTATTTCGATCAAGAGTCACCCGGCGAAAATGCATATATACATTATACCCAATGTATTGTTAGCACGTTACCGCCGTTTAACAAAACCGACATTAAACAACATTTATATTCCGTTCTATGTTTGAACCTACATGTTTGAAACAACAGATTACTTACTTAACATAGGCTGGATCTAGCTTTCTCTGTGTATGTACTAGCACTTTTACTGAGTTCACTCTTTTTTCATTGGCCTTTCTGGACTGACCTCTAGAAGTTACGGGCTGATCTGAATCCGGCAAGGTAAACCTGGAACAACAGTAAAGCAGAATATCGTATATTTTCAACGAAAACTTCCTAACTGCAACTTATTTTAAGCTGCAGTTAAAATGTTTTAGTTGAAAAGCATCTACATGTATATAGATTGTACGGGCGGTTAGTTCACCACAATGATAAGAAAAAAATGCATTTCGGTTTTGTTTCTCGGACATGGAATATCTGTGATCTTGGAAACACCATATTTTGCATATAAGAAGCAAAGACAGTAGCTAAAGGTTAAATAAAGTGCATACGCATATTTTGCTCTTTTTAATATTATGTAGAAAGAAAATAGATAACTTACACCTTCTCAACCATAGACTTTTCTACATCCCACTGTATAATATTTCCATTATTGCAGCCAGTCAGGATGATATTTGGTCCAAACGACACCATACATGACACTTCATTTGTTGTCAACAAAAATTCCTACAAGAAAATTAATTTATTTAGATCTAGTGTCTTGTTACTATTCGAAATACAAAGAATGTGGAACAACAAATAAAGTTTTATCAGTGTTATTTTTTAGGAAAACAGACAATAAGACTTTAAACGGGCAAAGCGCCGAAAAGTCGTACCGAGTGATAAAGGAATAACTTTTTGTTATACCATTTTACTTGCATAAGTTTTGCATGGTCCTCGTAAGTAAAGATGTTTTTTAAAGGGGGACGAGCTAGGCTGTCGAAAATGCAAATGGCACAATAATTACAAACCAGAAATAACGTATGAAATTACCAACCTGAAGGTGTAGATCATTTATGTCCATTGTTAGTACTCCACGAGCTTTATTAAGTAGATCTATTAAAATCCAAGTCAATTAATAACATGCTGGTCGTCCTTGTTTTTGTTTTGTAACGGCTACATATGCCCAACCTTCAAAAATCAATTACGTCAGAGATACGTCATCTGTGCTCAGCGAGATTTAACACACCGTACAACCGGCTGCGTAGAAAGTCAGCGAAGACAGATTCGGCATCTGATGTCATGTGCATGGTAGATCAAATGAATTTACTTTTATAAATAAACGAAAGGATCTTTGGTATTCTATAGTTGATAAATACACATATAAATGTTCAGTGCTTGTACAAAATAAACCTTTTCACGTATTCCTCGCAAATAAGGTCACAGTCATCGACACAGCCGGTTGTACCGTGTGTTAATATCGCGGAGGTGTGTCTTGTTGACCTTGACCTTGTCTTGTTTTGAAGTAAAAATAGAATGTGTAAACACGCTTGTAAAGGATTGATCTATAGCAAAGGAAAGATGTTTTTCGCCGAGATTGAGGTTTTTATGCATTGCTAATTGTTTTTCCATGCACAATATGAGTTCCCGAACAGTTCGGAAGCATAAAAACATAGAATGAGCCCCTTTAAATAATAGAACTGAAGCAAACACAGTGTAATGCAGTGTCAGCAATATCGTATTTTTAGTACTTCAACTATACGAAAATTCCATTTTCACTTGCATTTTTTTTGTTTTTTCTTCCTCAACAGTTTTCGAATTTAGACCCTCTAAACTATTGTTGTTACACACCAGCATCATATGAATCAATATTAATTTTGAATACAACATGACCTACCTTTTTAAATACATTAGACATTTGAGCATTTGATAAGCCTCTAACGGGCTGACTAGGCGGGGCATCTTGGGGTTCTGACCCTTTTCTAGAACTGTTTTGTGACTGTTGTCCGGAACGTGTGATGTCCGGTAATGGGTCCTGTTTGAATGGATCGTGTGTGGTGGGGGATCGACTGAGTGTCACGTTTTGTGTGTAGTAATATATGTCGTTAAACTCCCTGATCACGGGCAAGTCATAATTCTCGTTAGTATCCTGAAAGAAATATGAATATGTGTGCCATAAATGAGCTTGGATCTGGAAAACGTCCCCTATAGCATTTTTTAAAAAAAAATGAGTTTCAAGATTAGCCTGTTGTCAAATGCAGTCTAAAATGCATCCATGCTGCTCTCTTTAAGTTACTACAGGTCACGAAGAAGCTAGAGAACAACATGGATCCTGATCAGACTGTGCGTATGCAGGGACGTTTTTCCAGATCATTGCTCAAATTTGTTTTCTGTTTTTATTTATTTATTTTTTTTTTTTTGATAACACGATATGTATATCAATGCTCAATATAATTGAATACAATGGTGAATAACAAATAAAATATAAAATTCACATTTCTTATGCAAAACCTAATATCTTATCTTTAGAAGATTTTAAAGTAAAAGGGGAAAAGTTGATATCATTTCCGAAACTGAAAGGTTTTGCTTAAATTTTGACATATTATTGTTCACACACAATGTGTCATTAATACTTATCCGTGAAATAATCTCAAAGCCCACAATAATTGTCTAAACTTGACATACATAATTTTACTTAAAAAATCACAAAAATTGACATACATAGGTTTTGCATTTACATCGAAGTTATGTTTCATTATAGAACTTAGAGCGTGGTTCATGTATTTTGTAAAATACTTAAAAAATAGTTTAACTCACCAACAATATTTTAACTTTATTATTCCACCCGGATGCTATAAGCACCCTATCATCCTCTAGTTTAGAGTAGAGAAGCCCGGTTATACTAAGATCCTCATCTGAAGCTCGACCTTGTTTCTCCTTGATGCTCTGACCGGACCCGAAATCCCAGATCTTTATAGAACCTATATAAGATACATGTAGGGTATTTTCTTCTGCGGTGCAAATTACCATGTGCTGCTATCAGTCTATAACATGTTATTGCGTAAATGAAAATTACCATTTGTAAATTCTAATGGTTCCTAGGAAAAAGCAATTATAACAAATTTAGGCATCTAGCGGCCAACAAATCCATTTGAAATATTTTTGACAGATCAATCATTTAATAAATAATAAATTGTGGTTTCAAATATCAATTTGATTATGTGACTATTGTTAAAACAGGGTAGCTCTACATAACTATCTTTTGCCAACCATATTATGATCTAAATCCACCGTTACAATGACTGATAACTAAAGCGAGACAACATATTATAGATTTGTAAGACTCTTACCATCAAATGCCCCAGTTGCGAGCCTGTACCCGGATGAGTCCAGTGTTAAAGCTGTAATTTCTATACTATTTTTATGAGCATCTGTTATCGTATAGACAAGTTTGCCGCTCTCCATCTCCCAGACCTTGAGTACTGATTCTGTACAGACAGTCACTACCTGGCCTAGATCCTTGTTATATAGTAACTGAAATATAGGCAGTAAATATCGTAAGTGGGGCCTTAATAAAGCTGTAGTTACGAGGTTATGACCTCCCACCGATGATATACTATTTTTATGAGCATCAGTGATCGTATAGACGAGTTTTCCACTTTCCATCTCCCAAACCTTTAGTACTGATTCTGTACAGACAGTCACTACCTGGCCTAGATCCTTGTTATAAAGTAACTGAAAAACAGTGGTATATGCATCCGAAATTACTACGTTCTTGCAGTATAATTATTTCAAAATACAGTACATGCTACACGCTTGTAATTTTCAAATAGATATATACTATACATGTATGTACACAGTCATGTATATATTTGATTTCAAAATACAGTACCTATATCTGCATTACACCACTTCCATTCTAATAGAGACATCCAGTTTTCTCGGGAAAAGAATAGATGAACGCACACAGTTCCTTTTGATATCGATTCTCGCAACCACGTTATATTAGACCTTGAGCCACCAATAACCCCTGCTCCCCCCCCCCCCCCAGGGGGAATTTTGAAGGGTATGATTTTCTGAAAGCTTATAACAAATGCTACAAGATGAGCGTTGTTTGCACTCTGGCCGTTGGGGCTTTTGGCTGTAACCCTTATCTAAAACCCTTAACCCTTTTAAATTTTTTATTCAAAAATACAAACAATTATTTGGTCATATCTTCATTGAATTTTGACCTACATATGTCAAAATGGTATCAAATGAAAGCGTATGACTTGCTCTTTCATTTGTAGTTATTTTATGCAAATTAGCTCATTTGCATATTCATGAATATTAATGATTTTCCTGAAAATTGTCAATTTTTTATTAAAACTTGGTTAATAATTTCCAAAACAAGGCGTTTCTGTCCATGGGGAATTTTGTAAACATGGTTTATCAGTAAGAACATTTTATCAAAAACATTTTGAGCCTTGTTTGAGCTCTAGCGGTGGGGGCTTTTTGCTGTGACCCTTATCTAAACCCTTAACCCTACCAAATTGTTCATTCAAATTTTGAAAATGAATTTGGTCATATCTTGGTTGAATATTTACACAGAGATGTCAGAATGGTATCAAATGAAAGCTTATGACTTGCTCTTTCATTTTCAGATATGTTATGCAAATTAGCTCTTTTGCATATTCATGAATATTAATTATTTTCCCTAACATTGCGATTTTCGACCAAAATTTGGTAAATACCTTCCAAAACAAGACATTTTTTGTGCAGGGGAATTGTGTAAACAGAATTAATCTTAAAGAAAATTATATAAGAAACATTTTGAGCGATGTTTGCACTTTGGCTGTGGGGGCATTTGGCCAAAACCCTTATCTAAACCCTTAACCCTATAAAATTGTACAGTCATTTCAAAACGTTTTGGATCATATCTTAGTTGAATATTGACTTACATGTGTTAGAATGGTATCAAATGAAAGCTTACGACTGTCCCAATAATTTGCCATAAATTTTATGCAAATAATCTCATTTGCATATTCATGAATATTAATGACATTACTTAAAACTGTGACCTTTTTAGCGGGTATTTGGTAAATACTTTAAAAAAACATTGTGTTTCTACTCAAGGGGAATCATGTAAACATAGTTTATCTTAAGGAACATTTTATTAGAAACATTTTGAGCAATGTTTGCAATCTGATGGTTGGGACTTTTGGCCGTGACCCTTATCTAAACCCTTAACCCCATCAAATTTTTCATTTAAATTTTCAAGACGTTTTTGGTCATATCCTTATTGAACAGTTAAAAACAGATGTCAGTACGGTATCAAATGAAAGCTTATGGATGACTCTTTCATGTGCTATTCTTTTTATGCAAATTAGTTCATCTGCATATTCATGAAAATAAATACTTTTTTCTTAAAATTGTGATTTTTCAGCGAAAACGTGTTAAATACCTTAAGAAAATACTTTCAGAAACAAGGCATTACCGTTCAGGGGAAATTATGCATACATGATTTATCTTAAAGAGCATTATATAAATAACATTATAAGTGATGTTTGCACTGTGGTAGTCGGAGCTTTTGTCAAAATCTCTTGTCTTAACCCTCAACCATATCAAATTGTTCATTCAAATTTTCAATATGTTTTTGGTCATATCTTGATTAAAAATTGACATACAAACGTCATAATGGTATCAAATGAAATCTAGTGAATTGCTGGTATATTGGCAATTTGTTCATTTGCTTATTCATAAATATTATTGATTCTTTAGATGTTTGGGATAAAACTACATTTATTGTGGAAAATCCATAAAATGTATTCCATTTGACAGTGCTATTGTATATGTTATATAGTAAACATTTAAAGTTAAGTACATAGTAACCCTGTTATGTTTAGTGCAATAAATGTTGATGGTTTTTTGCATTAAATAGACATTCTAGTGTTGATCTAGATCGGTTTCCATCATGATAACCTTGCCAAACTCCCAGAGTGTAAGTAATTCCAAGATTGCCAACAAATGTGATGTTAATCATTTTCCGTCAAATTGTCCTAGAACAGTGAAAGAAGTAAGTGTCTTAATATGGGATTTCATATGCTGATCTAAACAAGGTTTTAGTTGTAGCATTTAAATATCAGGAAAGTATTGAACTGAAGATATCTATGGCTATCTAATGCCATCCTTGAAAACATATGCCATATTGAAAGATATTGTATATGTATCGCAAGGGAACTATTTTCAATTCATCGTGAGGTTATACTATACTTAAAGCACATACATGTACAAGAAATATGTATAGGTTCGGAAGAATGTGAATGTACATTCAGCAGGGGCTGTCTGTATTATGGATCAGTTCACATCTGTTCTGATCTGATACAGACAAATAAATGCATCGTAAATAATTGCAATAACCTAATGATCGCAATCGGTTATTGTCTGTACTCTAGCTGCATACATAAAGCGTGTACATCTCTTGATTTCATGCATCTGATACGTACATAGGCTGTACATATGGCACCCAAGCTAAAATCATCTGAAGTGAAAATACCTCAATAGAGCATAAAGGAATGGTAACACCAATGTCCCTGATCTGTCAGCCATGTATCAAATACATTTAAGGCCAACAAATTGACTTGGCTATGAGGAATACACAAGGAAGGGCTCTCCAGATGGAACAAAATCATGCTGTATTCTCAATGTGAATGGAAAAAATAGGGGCTTGACAATTTCTTGACAATGTTATTCTGCTATATGTATGCAATTTGTCTACATTCCAAGATCTCTATTCAGCCATAAAAATTACAAAAATAATTGAAATAATTAATTTTATAAGTGTATCAGAATAAAGTCCCGCAGGTTAGACACCTTTTGTATCATTCTATGGAATTTGATAAAATGTTTATGTTCAAAGTCCTATTTTGTGGCAATTTTGGATTCATCAAAGGATAACATTCTGTCAACTAAACTAGATATAAGCAAGAACACCAGTACAATACATGGAATCAATTAAACTTATTTGCACTTAAAACAATAAAGATTAAAAAAATCAAATGGAAACTAAATACATACATTGATAAGAAGATTTAAAGGAACGAAATATGATGGGTTGCACACTTTAAAATCGCAGTTACTTCCAAACAAAACATCAAATAGATCTCAAACAAAGCTTAGATGTTGTTAAAAGAGTGAACATGGATATCAGATGGTAAAAAACTCATGAGAACGAAAAAATCCCACCTTTTGGTAAGAATTTAACTTGAAAACAATCATAAATTGTAGAGAAATCATTAATGTACATGCATATGTAAATGAGTCAATTTGCATTGAATAACTGCAAATTAAAGAAAAAGTCATTAGCTTTCATTTGATACTATTCTTACATCTATAGGTCAATATTCAATCAAGCTATGACCAAAAACGTTTTGAAAATTTGAGTGAACAATTTTATAGGGTTAAGGGTTTAGATAAGGATTTTGACCAAAGGCCCCAACCAACAGAGTGCAAACATCGCTCAAAATGTTTCTAATAAAAAGTTCTTTAAGATAAACTATGTGTACATGATTCCCCCTGAGTAGAAACGCATTTTTTTTCAACTTATTTACCAGATATTAGCAAAAAGGTCACGTTTTTAAGTAAAGTCATTAATACTCATGAATATGTAAATGAGGTAATTTGCATGAAATTTATAATAAATTATTAAGCAAGTCACAAGCTTTCATTTGATACCATTCTAACATCTGTTGGTCAATATTCAACCAAGATATGACCAAAAACGTTTTAAAACGAATGAACAATTTTACAGGGTTAAAGGGTTAAGATAAGGGTTATGGCTAAAAGCCCCGACGGTCAAAAGTCAAACATTACTCAAAATGTTTCTTATATAATTTTCTTTAATATTAATCATGTTTACATAATACCCCTGCACAAAAATGTCTTGTTTTGGAAGGTATTTACCAAATTATCTTCGAAAATCGCAATTTTAGGAAAAATAATTAATATTCATGAATATGCAAATGAGCTAATTTGCATAACATATCTGAAAATGAAAGAGCAAGTCATAAGCTTTCATTTGATACCATTCTGATATCTCTGTGTAAATATTCAACCAAGATATGACCAAATTCATTTTCAAAATTTAAATGAGTAATTTTATAGGGTTAAGGGTTTAGATAAGGGTAACAGCGAAAAGCCCCAACCACCAGAGTGCAAACATGGCTCAAAATGTTTCTGATAAAATGTTCTTACTGATAAATTATGTTTACAAAATTCCCCTTGGACAGAAACAACTTTTTTAAGAAAGTATTTATCAAATTTTCGGCAAAAAATGGAAATTTTAAGGGAAATCATTAATATTCATGAATATGCAAATGAGCTAATTTGCATAAAATAACTACAAATGAAAAAGCAAGTCATAAGCTTTCATTTGATACCATTTTGACATCTGTAGGACATTATTCAATGAAAATATGACCCAATAAGTATTGTAAATTTGAATGAAAAAAATGATAGGGTTAAGGGTTTTAGATAAGGGTTACAGCCAAAAGCCCCAACGGCCAGAGTGCAAACAATACTCAAAATGTTTCTAAGATATTGTACTTTATGAAAATCTATGTCTACAAAATTCCCCCTGGGGGGGGGGGGGGGGGGAGCAAACATGTTTCTGGCTCAGGGACTATATAATTTTGATATTTCGAACAGTATTCACAAACAATTCCGAATTGACATCTGAATCAAAATTAAATTACAGGTCATCTGATTGGGCGAGATGTTTGTCTAGGCATACAGGATTTATTGTTGTGTAATTGTACTTTTGAAAGATTTCTGGATATCAGTTAGGCCCAAGAACACCATCCCAGATCTGAATTGTATATTTGCGGTTGAAAGAACAGTGGTGTATCGCATGTGAGAGGGATAAACATTTTAAATTGCTATGTTTTCTGATAATCATTATCAGAACAGTCTGATCAGGATATATGCTGCTCTCCTATTACTACCACATATTATGAAGAGGCTATTTGAGATTAGCATGGATCCTGGTCAGACTTTGCGAATGCGCAGGCTGATCTGGATCCATATTGTTCTCAAATGTCATAAAGAACCTTTGTCAGATCCTGGCTCAGTAAATTAAAAAAGCACCTGAAATTATTAATACAAACGAGTTTTCTATTTTATAATCACCTGACTGAGAGGCCTATCATGTGTATGAGGGACCTGCATAGTGTCCTGTACTGCCCTAGTTAACGGCCACGAATCTATTACACTGGACCCAGTCAGTAAACGTTCGTGTCGGTTGTCAAATAACATGGAATAAATACGCTTTTCTCCAGGCCTTTCCTCATTGTCTGTGAAAACCTGTAACCAGAATAAAAAAAAGGTGCATTGACGTTAAATCTTATATTTCAAACGGAAGTATATTGATATGGAAAAAACTCATACGAAAGGTATGTATGTATTCGACAGAATAAAATGTTTATTCTAATGAAGTAAGCTCTGTTTATTGATACCGCTTACAGTATGTCGTCAAAATGTCATGATGACGTCATTTATCTTGTGACCTATTTTTGAATTCTTATTTCTTGCATCAATTGACCAAACGCCGACTGTCAATCAAAATCATTGATTAGCCAATGGGCGATCAGAAAAATGTCATGCCCCAATTGTTCTTCGTTGCACGTGTTATTGTATCGATTTATCGACTGACAATCAAAACAATCGACATGCCAATTGCAAAGAATTTTGTGCTAACAATAGACTATGTTTACCATATGTTTTATAAACCGTCGGTGTTGTTATAAAATCTAGTAACTACGGCTTAAATTAAGCCGTAGTTACGAAATTTTATAACGACACCTACGAAATACTATTTTGTTTGTCCGAATTTACTTCACGACTAACTGGATAAAATCGTTCCCTATAAACGAACACATGTCCATTGTTTGTATTAAATTCTATGTAAGGCGGAGCGATCTGTCGATTGGCGTTTGGTCAATTATTTTCGTGCAGAAACGTGTATAAATATACTGTGCACAAAAAGTTTAGCACACTTGGAAAATGTCCTTTCCTAGTCAAAAACTATTCCAAAATCCATAAAAATAAAAATCTAATGTGTTTGAAAATTCAATTTTCTGGCGCTTCCTGAAAATTTTGTTTCAAAATTCTTAAGCGTTAGTTAGGTATCTTACGTTAAAGTGCACAGAGGGGTCAGATATCGAAAGTCAAGCAATTTTCAATGACGCGAATGTCCAGCATAAGCAGCGAGGACCGCCATTCAATGTCTTCCCATGTTGCAGAGAAGCTTCCTGACCACACAGAAAAGAATTTTTCCCATTCATACGGCAGATGACGCTCATTGCCAATGACGTTACAGACGTCATTACTTTCTCTAGCCTGACGTCCAACAATGTTCTTTGTGTGTTCTTTTGCTGGTGATTAAGCAGTTCAGGCGTAGATCATTCTGTATGTTCCTTGGAGTAAGTGTGTGGTGATTATCTTATTGAAATATCACAACGTTGTGCCGTTGTAAGACGGTCCTGTGACAGGTTGGATAATTTCATTGCAGTGCCCTTGCACCGTTTGGTTGCCATTAACTGAAATGAGGTCTGTTTAACTGTTTTCATCTATTCCTGCCTAAAAATGAAGCTGCACTCGACGTAACGGTCTCAATGATGACGTTATTGGTATCAAGACTTACGCATCTTCTCCAACCACAAATCCTGCCGTCAGTTAATGACACGTAAAATGAGATTCGTCCGGACATTAGTCCAATGTCTCCTGAATCAACGTCGATGTGTCAATACCCACTGACGCCTTGCCTGTCGATGCTTAACATCATTGGCGTAAGATCGGAGGACCCTGATGCAAGTTGTGTGGAGCCTGTTCCGGACAGTCTGGTCACTAACGGTATACCTTGTGACATCCTTGAGGAGTAGTACTAAATTCTTACTAGACAGGAATTCGAAACGTCGTCAAGACGTCGCTGTGAAACGATCCTACCTGAACGTCGTTTTATACGGTCTACAAGATTTAGGTCGGTCGTTGGTGGCTAAAGTTGCATAAACCAAGTGCTGTAGGCGCGTAATTGTCAATTGGAGACAAT
The DNA here is from genome assembly GCA_963680895.1 of Fragum sueziense. Lineage (NCBI taxonomy): Eukaryota > Metazoa > Mollusca > Bivalvia > Cardiida > Cardiidae > Fragum > Fragum sueziense. Next base: position 850,024 of record OY804593.1, on the reverse strand, counting down.
TGAAATGCAAAGCGACATCTCTAACAGACATACCTGCTTGGAGCATGCAAAGAGCTCTCTGACGTCGAACTTACGTCATCATTTCTTGCCTTCCCATAATCAATTTCAAAGAATTTGTAACAGTTAAATTGATTCTGCTAACAGATCTGTGTAATCGTGTGTTTTTGAACAAGCTAGACATTATCGATGTCACTGCACACGTGCCGCACGTGACTTTTGCTTATCTGGACTTTGTCCAATACACTGAATGTTCACTCTACACATGCACTGTATGCGTACTGGTTGTCGATCGGGACAACTGAACAGCACAAAGCAATGTTCATTTAATTATCATAAACTGAAAAAATAATGTGTTAAAAAGCGTGCTAAATTTTTTTGCTCAGTATATCTACCAGGAGACTTGTTTCGTTTATCCATCATTGGCGGATCTAGAGGGGGGTCGGGGGGTCCGGACCCCCCCCCCCCCCCCTGGCATTGGCCGAAAATTGATTTTTGACTATATAAATTTAGTGTTACGATACATATTTACTACATTTTAAGCCATAATTTGGGCTTGGACTCCCGCCCCCCCCCCCCCTCCACCCTGGAAAAACTTGTGGGCTTGGACCCCCCCCCCCGGAAAAAATCCTGGATCCGCCCTTGTCCATGATTGCCTTTCGGTGTATACTGTACATAATTCGCGAATAATTTGAGTTTGCGCAAAGGTTTTATCTGACCTGAAAACTGTGGTCTTCCAAACCGCTTCCATATAACGTTTTATCACGAATATTTTTCACTTTTGTGATTTTAACTTAAGTTTAAAACTAATTACACCACGTCATTTCACCATGAGCATAATTAACCATTTCCCAAACAATACCTGGTTTTAACGCCCCTAGTAGAAAGGAGTAGAGAAAACATTGACGGAAAAGAAGAAATTGCTGAAAATCAGCATTTTCTCCTTTTGTCTCAATATTTTCCATGTCATATTGTGCACAATTCCTCTCGTCATTGCCATCCATTGTATCATATTGGACAGCTTTCAATTTGAACCTCCCTAATATTTTACCGTTTGGGAAATGGTTAAATATGACTCCTATAATATACCTGTAGACTAGTCAGCGTGTGTATATCCCAAACACGGAAGACTCTGGCCGTGGACAGACTGATGATGTGTTGGTCTTTCTCATTGCAACAGATATCTACTATCGTGAATAAATGGCCTAACAGTTTACCTGAAAAGTAAAGCGAGATTTTCAAATAAATTATTTTTCCTTAATATTTGTCAATGCATTTAATGTATAAAGCTATAAAATCGCGCGTAAGAAAAAAGGCGCACACGAAAACTTACTATACATTGACAAGCGTTGATTGTAAAATGCAGAACAACATGATAGTGACTTTAACATTTCTTGTTCTTCAAAAGGCTTTGAATATCTGTCTAAAGTCATGCTAGTGGAAAGTTCGACTTGTGGATGCAAGAAATAGCACCAATCCACGAATCATTAATTTTATAGTAGATCTACAGACACATTTGATAGTTTGAAGAAAAAATAAATGTCCATCATTCTGTAAATATTCATATGTCTGAATTGTCAAATTCTTGCCATCACGGTTCCAAAATAATTGAATCTCCTTGTTACATGTATACAGCATAGAGCAAGATTGATTATAATTTATATATGACAATAGCAATATCCTACCAGTAGGTCTGGAGAATATATGTGGATGCCACACCCGGATCACTTTGTCTACACCTCCAGTTGCTATAATGTTAGCTTTGGCACAATAATCAAACGCATTGACACCCTTAGGTATAGACACACCTCTCAATTCCCTAAAATAGTGAAAGAAATGCTGTGTTAGGAAATATACATATACGTACACTAGTATGTATAAGAAAGAATCTACAGATTACAAATTTAAAAAAAATGGTTTTCGTCTTTCACCTTTAGACTACTAATGTCAGTAGTATTTCCTATTATCAATTTGAAAGAGGTTGACCTTTCAACTGTACTTACTGATCAGAAGTTCTTCATGTCATACACAAATTCAAGTGTAATCATTAAATACTTTAATTGAATCACTTCTTAATCAATGAAAAGATATATGAAAATCTAGAGACAAACAAAATTTAATATTTCATCATAAGTTCTACAATTTTTGAATTTTCAAGATCTATTTTGTCTTGTTTGCAGCAGCTTTAAATGTGTGCTTTATACGATTCATATTATGGTAATATTTGTCCATCTCTAAAACAAGATAGATTGAATCATTTTTTTACAAAAATAATGTTGGAACTATTATTAAATTCACGGTGACCATAATAACACGAAAGCAACAGATAAGAGGGAGAAAAATTCATTATTGCATATTTCTATTTGAATTTCAAACCCTATGTTGTTGGTACTTAATATAGTCATCTTAGAGAGACGCTTCCAATACGTACCCACAAGATAGGGTTAGAGAAACAATAATTGAAAAAGAAAAAGGTGTATTTTGAAAAAAAAACTATCAGCCCCTCTTTAGCTCCGACGATACAGGACGTTAGCAGTAGAGGAATAACAATGTGAACATCCTCGGGTACCCAGCGTTCTGAGCTACGCTACATGCCGTCATGTAGCGTAGCTCAGAACGCTGGGTATCCGAGGATGCAATGTGAACGTCTACGAATGAAACAGCAGTATTTCCAAAAGTGAAAATTTAATGAACAAGTGATGGTTGTTAGAGATGGGGGCAATGCCTGGGTGTGAATATTAGTCCAGAATAACCTGTGAATCGGTGAAACTGTGGTATCAAATACAATGTACGTCAAATATTTTCGTGAAATATGACTTAATATTGTGACAATATTGCTGTGAAAAGTTAATCATGGATGAACATGTTTTGAAATTCAGAACATTTCGTGAATATATAACTCTGGTGAACAGAAAGTCAATTTTATTTCACACTTGTGGTTTCAATAGGTGGCGGTCTGAAAGTATCTCAATATTTCAAAATTCTAATCTCAACATCATTTGATAGCATGATATAAACAGTATAATTGCTAGCGAATTGGGATATGGAAAAGTGGCTTGTGTGGTATTTGGGAAAACATGGATCCAGATCGACGTGTGCCCTGTAGCATTATGATGCTGTTCTCTTAATCCTTTCCCAAACAGGACCTGGTTTTGACATCCCTTATAGAAAAGGCTTGGGAAAACATTGAAACAAAAGAAGAAACGGCTAGTTATGTTGATAAGCAGGAGTTTCTCCATTTGTCTCAATTTTTCTGTGCTATATTGTACACAAATTATATCCTAAACAGGGTCCATTTGTCATCTGCAGCAGCTTTTGAAATACATTTTTTGAAAATTTGCCGTTTGGGAAAGGGTTAAAGTAGTTGCATGTTACGAAGAAGCTTTATCTAGTTGAGAACAACATAAGTAGGGATAAGACTGTGTGTATCCAGGGGCCGATCTGATTCCATGTTAGTATCGATACAACATAAGACCTTTTTCCAGATCATGGCTCTTATGCAGATCTATACAAAGTTTTGAAATAAAGAGATACAAAGTTTGTATTTCACATACTTAATTGGATAGTCATGCTTCTCTCTGGAGGTATAAAGATTTACTCAACTATAAATTATTATAATCTTATTTTACTATTATTCTGAGGCATTTTATCTTGTCCATACATGCTCTTCCTAAAAACACAACACACCATGCTGTCAATGTATGACTTTCTCACTATACATAGTCTTTACTATACATGTAATTTACATACAATGTATTTTATTTCAGTACTTTCCAGGCCCGTAGGAAGCAATTCCATATGGGGGACTAAAGCCCTTGTCCCGAATATTGGGGGGGGGGCTAATTTGGATTTCCCAAAATTTTCAGTGTAACATTAAGAAAATTAGGCATTTTTGGCCAACTTTGGGGGACTTAGCCCCCTACCCCCCCCCCCCCCCCTGTTCCTACGGGCCTGCCTTCAAAGTTGTAAGGATAAACAAACAAAAAACATCGTCGCTTTTCAACAAAAACCTCGTAACTGCAGCTTGTTTTAAGCTGCAGTAACGACGTTTTCGTTGAAGAGCAGCAACACACTGTAGTGTATGGTAAATTGTGTAATGATTACATGTCATGATTAGAATAGTTCAATCAAAACAATCTATTTCTATCTTATTTCATGCAGTAAGAAACCCAACCCATATATGCATGCATTCTTCGAATTTTTAAAACCAAAAAGATGTCAACTCACGGTGGACTGAGCCCTAACTCCTCACTATGGATAACATATGTTTATTAGTATCTAAAAGTCTTATCATACAGATAATATACATATTCTCCCCCATAAAATATTTTTAACACAAAGACGTCGCGCACGGTATTGCGTCAATTTTCAAAAAAACGCTACCCTCCGCGATTCATAACTGAATATTGTAGGAATCGTTTTCGTTCTCTCAACTTTGTTATATATCAAAATAAGCGTAAAGCCTTGATATTTTTCAATTTTATACTCATTTCAAGTTCTTATTTTGTATAAATTTGCTAGAAAGAATTTTTGTTCGTAAATTCGGCAAAAAACGCGTGTAACATGTAACATAAATGTTCAAGAGTAACGGATATTCATCAGCAATTCTGCGATTAAGTAAAGTCAAACACATGGAAAAATATATTTTGTGACAGTGGAAATGCTGTAGGATGTTTTACCGATCGGAAATAAAATTTCCACGTCGATTACGCAAATTAGCCCAGTTTATTTACCAAAAATCGAAGTGTAACAATTAGAATTACGTCGCAGAAAAAATGACAATTTTGTTGAATATTTTGTTAAATAATGACTCTAATGCAACCAAACTTGATATAAAAAATACCATTTTTCTATATTTTTATAATATATGGAAGAAAATCAGTTAGCATAGTAAACGAAACAATTATTATATAAAATGCGTGTGGACAGAAATTGTTTCATGTCGTTGAAAACTCTAATTTTTTACCATTTAGACTTAAAAAAAATACAAGTTTTCTTATTCATACAAACATTTAATTTCAATGTGGAAATACCGTTTTTTTTCTTGTTGATCATATCAAAATTTCGACGCAAAATAACGAAACGTATAAGAGATATTCAATTTTTTCTTGTGGACAGAAAATGTATAAACGTATACTTTATTTATTTGACGTAATTCTGAAATTATCCAATTGGCGCATTTTAAGGTGAAAAAAGAACGAATCAAAGTGGCGGAAAAGCTATAGAAAGACAAAAGATGGAAACAGTGGAGTATTTTTTTAAAACGTGGTCCTGTCTTTATGAATCAGTTTAGATTATATAGAGAGTAAACATTAAAAGCACAACATAACCGTCTACGCAAAAACTTATCGTTACGCAATTGACGTTTGCTAGTTTGACGTTACATTTTGGTGCCGCAATACCGTGCGCGACGTCAAAACAAAGAACAATATTGAACAGAAGACACCATTAGTTATATGAATTATGTAATCATCTATTTATAGTCAAAAGAGAGAAAAACAATTTGAACAGGACACATTTCATTTAATCAGTAACATATAGAGAATAAACTATACACAAATTCAACAATATTCTTCACAATTTGGTACAAATATTTAAGCACGTGATAGAAGATATTTTGTGAGTAATACTTACTGGTTGTCATAGATACGCTCCACTTCTTCCAGAATGAAGGAGTTTTTACTGCTAGGCGAACATGATGCAAAACAGTGTAGTTCTGGAAAATATTTCACCTGCAAGATACATGTAGAAGTGTGTTTGCCGTGTGATCATTGGTCTCACATTGGTATGATTAACTCTTTCCCAAACAATAAATTTTAGGGTGATTCACTTCAAAAACTGCCATAATTGACAAAATGGATGTTATTAAAGTTAGGATTTGTGTAAAATATGGCACAGAAAATATTGAGACAAAAGGAGAAACTGCTGGTTATCAACAGTTTCTTCTTTTATTTCAATGGTTTCCCAAGCCTTTTCTATTAGGGACGTAAAAACCAGGTCTTTTTATGAAAAGGTTAACTATAGTCAGTTTCTTCCCGTACAACAGCAAATATGTCATGTACAAATAAGGTAAAAACTGTACATATATGTATAAGCTGTTGTTTTCGTCACTACCTCATAAAGCGATCAGATCATCTTGAGTTTGCATGAAAATTGTTATCTTAAATAGTAACAAGTAAAAAATTGCTGTAATGTACAGCAAAATGAATTGTATCGCGCTTAAAAAAATTATATCAAAGAAGTGAATAAAATGGTACAAGTGTGTGGTTAAGTCAACATGCAGTGAAAACCGAAATATGATTGCATGTCTGCATATGCTGGTGCTAGTCTATAATTTCCATTTTTGTGTGTTCAGCCAGATTATAAATTAATTAAACAACATATGAGGGGAAGTAAGCAAATACAAAAGTGTTAAATGTTGCAGTTGAATAAATGGCGATTAAAATTAACTTAAAAAAGAAAGGAACCCGAATATTACAGCAAGGAATTAGAGCCAAGATGATCCTGAATCGTTTCCCCGTGAAATTATTTTTTGATAAAAAAGAAGGAAAAAAGACACACAAAAAATTGAAAGTGCTCGATAGTAACCACAGTTCACTATGAAATTATTTTTCGAAAAAAGAAAAAAACAAAAGAAAAGAAAACAAAAACAATTCGGAAGGCTTCATGCAAGGAAGATTCCTGTTAGATTCCTATGTTAGAAGATTCCTGTGTGAATCTTGATTGAAACTGGCCTAGTAATTTTGGAGAAGTTTTCACATGAACGCACGCCGGAAACCGGACCGTGGCATAAGCCCCGCTAGCCTTTGGTCAGAATAGGTAAAAATATTTTAATTAAATAGAAAAAAGTACTTGTTTATCCATTAGCCTTCTGAATATGAAAAATCGTATCAAGTAAATTTTTTAAACCGAAACATTTTGACCACTATAGATTATTTGTTCGTATAATCATTCAATAGAGAACCGGCTGTGTTGAATAGATCAGAGTGCATGCTAATCTTAGTCTATGGAATCTAAAAATGCTTTGTTAACAGCAGGAATAGGAAACGTTTATGATAACAAACATTGATGAACGAACGCACAACAGCCACAATGCCACGGATATGATCCTTATCACTTTTGTCCGGCGAAGCAATAAATTAAATGTACAAAAAAAAAAAAGAAATACAGACACGCCATATAAAGTGACAACTACCAGCTACTAAAATGAAGCCAAATATATAAGGAATGTTTAAGATTTAAGCGGTAACACAATACAAACAATACCATGAATATGTCTCAATAATTCACCCGGCAGATCATCTCTGCCAGGTCATAAACCGGGACCTATATTTGTACTTATCACACACAAAAAACACAAAGAACGAGCGACACATACGAGGAGATTTACTAGAGTGTAACAAAAAGAGGAAGACTAAAGTTTTGATTGTAGCGGCGAATTGATTGAGCATAAAGTATTCTTTTTGAACGGTTTTGAAATCCATCCAGTCAAAAACTGTTGAGACATAAAAATTGAGTTGTTCTTTTATGTGAAAACCCCTAACAGCTTGTAATTGTTGGAAAAAAAAGTTTGAGAAAACCAATTTGTTCTACTAGTTATATACATGCCTATTTATTTATTTATTTCAGACGATCCCTTGAAATTATGGAATCTAATCGTCCAAAATTGTACATGCAGTGTTCATTTAATACTAAAGTCTTTATCGTGCTTTGATTTCTTAGGAAGCGATGCAGCGAATCGGATAGGCCATGGGCAAACCGAAAGTAGGAATTCACATTGCAATGCAATTTTGAAAAACGCTTCAGAAAACCCATTTGTTCTACTAGCAATACACATCTAGTCAGTTAAGACGATCCCTTGTAACAATGCAAGTTGACCAGTCCAAATTGAACATGTAGTGGTCATTCAATAGTTAAGTACTTCTCGTTCTTTGATTTCTTATAGCGATTCGAAATGGTATGCATAAATGCGTTGCATTTAAACGGATAGGAAAAATTCATGTCCACCATGCGCAAACCGAAAGTAGGGACTTTCCATTGCTATGCAAAGTATAAAGCTATACTAGAATTTTGTTTACACGAATTTTCAGCGTGGTCTGAGATTAAACGAACTTCAAAGTATACTTACAGTACTGCTTGAAAAATTATACCGCGTAAACAGTTTATGTGTAGGTTATACGAGGGGTGTTCATTAAATAATGAAAACATATCTGCCAGTCTTTTCATACACAACATAATTAAGAAATACTTATATATTTACAAAGAACTACTTTTGAGCTTTCATTGTGAGAATCCAGACTGAACGTTCCATGTGTTACTATGGAAACGCATGACGTCACATTCTCAATGGGTATGACGTCTGACGTTTTTTCACGTTATTTTCGCTAAAACAGACTTGCATCATGGTATTTAGAATTTGCATACAGAAATTGTTTATTCAGCATTATTGTCTGATGGTGTTATGTTTTTACTTCAAAACTGCATATAAGGTTCTTGTATGTGACAATACTGAAATCTTCGGCATAGTGATCAAGGGAATTAGGTAAATACAATGATATGAACGGAGGTGTTTACACGCTTTTTAACCATATATTCCTTTGTGATATGTACTATGCTAATTTCAAACATTGATTTGAAATGTGCAGGGAATTTGTGATTGAATATGCTATGCCCCAACATTAAATTTCTTTTATTTAAAGTGTGATGACGTCACATTGTTGACCCCCCACACTTTGGATCAGGGGAAAACGTCAAGTTTTTCCAGATACAAAGTATTTGATAAAGATTTTTTTCTATTTTTTAGAGAGCAAAGTGACTTTTACTGCTATTTTATGTTTGTACATGAGACACAAAATTAATTAGTACAAGGTCAGAATGATTCCATTTTGTTTTCTTGGTTTTTGAGAGGAAAAATTGATGGAAATCGCTGGAATTTCAGAGTGGAAACCTTTGCAACTTTGTGACAGTGTTGCCATGGCAACGGTTGTCATGCACGGTTCTTGTTACTTTGAAAAAAGTTCACATACTTATTACTTGCATATTAAACATTAAATATATAATTACACATTCCTAACATTGAGCTGATAGTGTATTTTCATTATTTAATGAACATCCCTCGTATATACGACTTTCAAGTACAGATAATTATCCCTCATGACGTAATTTCTAAAATTGGAATATGTATACCACAATATGTATCGCGCATGGCGCGATACAATAAATTTGACAATCGACTAACTATGACAAGAAGGCGAATCGAACAAGTTTATGTTTATCGTGACAACTATCGTAGACATATGTACCCTATCCAAACGTATAATTGTAAGACTTGGGCGAATCTTATAATTTCCCAATCTAGTAATACCACCCTGTAAATGTATGATATAATTTGAACATGGAACGATTGTTTAACAATTGGGTTACCTACCTTCAGTACCCAATCGTCGTGGACCTTTCGTCGTACCATGGGGCTGAAAATAAATGTGAAACATTCGTACAGCGTAGAATCTTATGAACGTGTTTATGTGTAATTTATTATTACGTTCAGTGCAAAAATAATGGTTTATGATTATAATTGGTTATGGTATAACCATCTTTTCAACAGAATTAGTAATCCTGCGTTTTAGAGTTTGGAGAGCTTGGCGCTATGTGCAATGAACCATCCATTATATCATGATTTGGTAAACGATGAAGACCATTCAATATCTCACTAAGGATACAATATGATCTATATCTAACGTTTGACCAAAGAACGAACAGTTCCTCATGATTTATGTTTAACGTGTGAATATAATTTAAACGTCAGCTTACACAACAAAAAGACATTACTTACGCTGCCAGTCTATTGGGTTCTATCACATGTAAGATATTCTGATCCTTGGCCGGTTTCTTTTCTCCTCCTTTAGAGTTCTTCATCGTCAGATCTTTAGCCGCTACGGTGAGTATGTTTAGGTAGCCCTGGTCGTCTCCAAACAGTATCAGGTCTTCATGGATAGCCCCGGGTTTGGGAATACATATCATACATTGTGGCGAATTGTCAAACGGCTTGATTGCAAACACATGCTGAAACATGAAGAACATTCCATGATTTGTTATACATGTGTGATGCTTATTCCATGCATCCAAATTTGTATGGATTTGTTACGTGTAACAAAGGGATTTACTAGTAATACTGTATTGTTAAATGTATACAATCACACATTGCCGTTAATATCATGATATGTAACGTAACGTAACGCATGGTAATGACCGGAAATGACACAATAATTCATGTATATGTCAAAATGTTCCTCGTGGTAATTTTAAAAATGTCTGTCGCGTACAAAAGTTCTTCCGTTGCGCTAAGATAACAAGTAACCTCCATTTTAGTAGGTTTTTAAAAATACTAGAATATTAGCAATTATTTACCTGATTTTTGCCCTTTGACCTGTTATCCCATATCACAATACTTCTCTCTGTACAGCATGCAGCTCTCCTGATACTAGGCATGTAGTCACAGCCAGTCACCCAGGCCGCCTCCTGTAACATCGGACAGACCAGTTGCGAAAATACTTCTTAAGGTAGTTCATCCCTAGTGAGATTCACGCAACGTCGGAATTGTTCGGACGACGTCGTAAACATTCGGCGGTGGAACGTTCCACCGCCGAATGTTTACGACGTCGCCCAAAAAGGTTCGGATACGTACATGTACCAAGTCGCGTGGATTTCATTAGGGGTGGTCTACCTTAATGTTTTACACATCAGGACTAATCATAATAAGCATGACTGTTCACAACTTTGTATTATTTCATCATTAACATTTAGAAATTTTCTTGAGAAGCATGGATCCTGAAAAGATTTATTATCCCTCATCCTACCAACATATTTTACATACACATCCTACCAACTGGGGTCCATTTGGACCCCACACGTAATTTTGAATTTCGTGACAAAAATATGTTTCACAAAAGACATATTCTTTGGTTAAATGTTATATTGGTTACTAATAAATGATAATAGCACAAAAACATACGGAAATGAAAAACTAGAAGGCACCAAAGGGCTTGAATCGCTCCATAGGCCTGTATTTATTTTACTATTTTATGCAATTTTTGCATAAAATTCAAGGGGACATAACTCATGATCTAAGATTTCAATCAAGCTGAAAATTACACTCAGGCAAGATATAATAGTCACAAACATTCTGTTTACGTTTTGTTTTGATTAGTCAGAATTTATTGATGTGGGGGTAAAATTAGTAAAAAATTAGTCTAAACCCCAATTTTGGGCAATCAAGGGCAGATAAGTCGGGTATTTTTGTCAAATCAAAATTCCTTGAAGGAATCTCAGAGAGGGTTGCCCAAGGATTATCCCTGTGAAGTTTGGTTGAAATGCATTCAGTGGTTTTTTAGATGGAGATTTTTTTAACAAAAAATTTGAATAAGTTAAAATAGTTGTAATAAAGAGTAATTATAGTGGGGTCCAAACGGACCCTAGCAAAAAAAATCAATATTACAAACTCAAATTTTGCTAAAATCTGAAAATGTTGCTCGACATGAAGAATGTTGTGGTAGACCAACAAACTCCTAAAATTTGGACACCAGGGTGCATGCGGTAAAAATATGACACGCAAAAAATGACGCGTGGGGTCAGATTGACCCCAGTTGGTAGGATGAGGGTTAAATACACCGGCTGATCTGGGCCCACTTCGTTCTGAAATGGCTAAAATACACCACGTGCTTATTCCGACTCAAATGTGACATTTAATGTATAAAGACTCAGTCATTAATGATTTTTATTCCTTTATAAAAATTATATCGTGCATTCTCACCAGACATTATACACTGTAATATAACATTTTTAAAAGCACAGATTTATCAATCCTTCGAATTTAGAAATTGACATTCACTCTAAGCTTATGATTTTAATGTATTAGGTTGGTAAGCAACTGCAGAAATGGTATACAGACATCATAAACCCATTTCACAAAATAAGTACGGAATAAAACTGTTTTAAAATTGCTCAGTGTCAAGATTGCTTATGACATGTATACGATAGTCGTTTGCAGGCAATAACAATAGACTGCCATTTAGGGTACTTTTATTGACTTCAAACAAAAATCCAACCACCACTCTAGTCTTTTTTCACTCCAAACATTCAGAAAGTAAGGAAAATAGTTGAAGCAAAAGATAGAAATAGACATTCTCTTTACTCTTTCTCATACATTGTTGATTCATTGTGCTATCTTCGAAAGATTTTATCAGTGCGATGCACATTATCATGCTCTTTACCGGTCTATTTTTTGCCTATTACCAGACGTCAAAATCATAGACTGGTCAAAATACAAAAGAATATTGTGAACGACGAAAATAAATGAATGAACGTTTTAACGTTTTTCATTTTTTGGCCTTTCTCTAGAAAATAGTGTGGGAAATGAAGAATTAATTGTCTTATCACAATTTTCATGATTGATAATGCCTGACATAACTTATGACCTAAAAAGGGTTTATTGGGGTTTTAAACTTCTATGGTCATATGGGTTCCTGGTATTTATCGCACCAGTACAACCACACTATCCAAACAGAGCCTCCAGCTGCTCTCTCTCATAGATGATTCACACCCATTGGTGAGAGACAATTGACTTGTCAAATGTCGGAATGGATACTGGCCGATTCGGGATTCGAACCCTTAAAAAGGTTAAGTATTATCAATGATATCTGAAATAATAGTGAAAAGTTGAGTTTATTTTGTATTTTTTGTGTCAGTTTTTCTTTAGAAAACCATGCAGTGGCTTGGATCGACGGGGTTATGTACTACAGAATCATACTAACTGATAGGTAGATTCGTATCTAAAATGAATTGAGACAAAAGAATAAAACTCCAAAGAATATCACTTCAAGTGAACACAAAATAAAACGAAGTTATTATGAAATAAAAGTTCAAACAACATTACGCACAAACTATAGCTGCATAATTGAAATACACACCATATGTTGATAAACAAATGTGACCCGTCACGCTAAAAGGGACCTTATCCGAACTACAAACATCCAAGTTTTGACTAACTTGTCAGACTCACCACAGGTCAACCAGATACTGTATTCGAAAAATGAACATAAAGTAAGATAGGGAAAACATTCCAGATATAAAATAGTACATACAAGTGAAAAATATCGGCCCTAGTCTAGGCCCTAGATATTTTTCACACACCCGATAAGGTCCCTTTTAGCGTGACGGGTCACACATGAAAAGCATTATCACAAAACAAAATACTAAAGTGATGCACTTAATAAATGTGTTGGAATGATAACATATTACTTTCAAGCGTTTTCCCCTTGTTTAATTATACATTTTTGACAATTTCTGAAGGAGACATGTGAACAACAGTACTAAACTAAATTTGCACTTGAATTACTTGCTGAATGTTCGTAAGAATATATTGTATACATACGTATGTACACGTATGTTGGGATGTTGGGAAACTGTCGTCGGTGCTATGACAAAATGGCGTAATAAAAATTTCGCCCGAAAACCATTTTTTTCAGGAGAGCCAAAAACGTTTTTACCACTTTAAAAAACGTGCCGACAAAATTGCGTAACTCAATAACTACATGAACAATTCAGCTTCTTTAAGATAAAAATAAGGTAATTGAACATAACTTACGGTTCATTTATTGGTCAAAGTAGAAGAAAAACAGAGGAGAATGCCATTTGTCAGCCTTTTATTACTCTCGTGTAAATAATTTTTCTATGTACAATGCATTTTTGTCAGCTAAATCGAGTTACGCAATTTTGTCACCTGATAATTGAAAGGGTTCTAATAGGCGTAGAGAAACGCCGTTTTTACAGGATATGCGCTCCTACAAACTACGTATAAAGCATTTATAAAAAAAAAATTGACAAAATTGCGTAACTAATTTGTTACGCCATTTTGTCATAGCACCGACGCTGTGTTCTTTAAGACTGTGCTTTATTCACGGTGTATAATCACATGACTCAGAATTTCCGATAATCTTTAATAATTTTGTTAATACTTGACCAATTTGAATTCGGTATGGAGCAGAGAATGTGGGTTAATGTCTGGAATAAGCTGCACGTGTTGAATTTTTGAAAAATCAATTGATGAAAAAGTTATTGAAGATAAACCAAAATTTTGGTTTATCTTCAATAACTTTTTTATCTGTTGATTTTTCAAAAATCAACGACGTCCATCTAATGCGTGACATCAGTCCACCTTCTCTGCTTCAAACCGAATTCAAATCGGTCCCGTATTAAAAAAATATAGAAGAAATTTTGAAATTGTTAAGTCACGTGATTATACACCGTGTTATTACTTACTCCATCGAAATACACATGTAAGACACAGTTGTATTTGATAAGGAGCCACATAGATGACAAAAATGTTTCATTTTGAAAACAAAATACAAAGCTAATATAATTGCAAAAGAATGTGCAATGAAAGATTAGCAGCATACAAGAACAACAATCTTCGCACATGGTGTTATACACATACCATTTCAAGCTATCAGCATCATTAAAAATAACAATAAACCGATCATACAAAACAAAATCATTATATGTTTCAATAAAGAAACTTTAAAATTCTTCCTTTTAAAACAAACTTACTGCCGAATTTCTTGATACGTTTATAATGTTTTTCAGTCACGTGTATGATTAAGATGCTTCATAGCATTTTCACCAGGGAACTGAATTGAATATTCGAGTAGAAAGGAAATTACTTTCGTAAAACATAAATCTCTATAAATTTGGAGCTAGGTATGTTGTCTAATCCATAAACAATTCTTTAAAATAATCACCCACTTCGCTAGTTTGAGGTTAAAGAGTCAACCTTCTTTTCATTCAAGCCAGCAAATTGATGAGAAAAAGTTGATTTGATTGTAAAAGAAAACATGGTATCCCTGTCCATGTCCATAAGAGGTCAATCCAAAAACTTTTCGGGTTAACACAAAACAGTTAAAAGACTTCAAGGATTTCAAAACATCTAAAACCTCCAACAATTTATACACAGTCATTCTGAAACGGACATTATGAGCATGGCAATTACTTACCCTAAATATTCTAGGACCAATCTATGGTTACATATAATTCAAGAACAATTAAAATGTAAAGAATAAAGATGGTGAATTTGTTTTAGCAAAATAAGTGAAATATCCATTATATCCTTGTACATCTTTATTGTGTTATAAATGAGCATACGTATTCTTCGATATTTTATCAACGGTCAGAGGCTTGATGATGCCCCAGTATACAGTATGAAACAAGTGGAACTCTTTCTGAGGATACAATGACAGATAAGTACTTGTTCTATCAAACATTAGCATTTCTTGTTTGTTACATTTTACCTACTATGTAGCCAATCGAACTTCCCAGCTGCTCTTGTTTGTATTCGTAATGTCCTACTACACATAGTAATACCACACTATCTGACCCAGTCATAATGACAACAGACACATACTTAAATAGATTATGTCCAATGTCTATAAAATGTTTCATGCTTATTTCTTCCATTCATCATGCATTAATACTTTTATAGCTGGTTTGTTAGATATTCATAGTATACAATAGTAAGATATAATTTTACACGTTTAATTTATGTATCTACAGGTATTTCATTATGAAGTAGAATTTATACTTACATTTATGTCTATGCAACTCTGTAAACGACACTGGAATTGACAAAGAATAATACAAGCTTTATTTTTATAATTATAATTTCATTTTTTACAATGTCGGAAGTTATGATCGTCTCGACAACAAACTCCGAATGATAACAACAAGTATATTTGATTGCGCATTTTAATGCATTTATGCCCGTAAGAGTGATACTCTTTATCATCTACCAGTCGTCAAGACCTTGAATAGAAAGTTGTTCAACTGGACACAATGTTGCAAATAGAATGGTCTTTGGGGACAAAAAAGAACTCTATCTTTTAGCATTTTTCTTTTTATCCTGTCACTTTCTTAATATTTTGCCCAATAACAGGGGGTATGATAAACTTAAATTTATCATACCCTCTATCACGTTGCATGCTTTATTATGCTACATGATCACGTGGTCTGCCGAAACTACTTTTAATCTTATCCGAAGGTTGGCGTCGATCTCGAAATCCTCGTTTTCATAACAATACTTACACATATTGTTCGCAAAGTCGCCTGTTTTGAGTAACAAAATAATCACAATCAAATAATTCTGCGTATTTAATCAATATTCTGGCCCCAAAATTACACAAAAAACCTAATTAAGTCCACTCGCAATCCGAGGCAATCCGAGGCAAGTGGTCTACAGAAAACGAGAAACAAATAGCACAAATGGCACTTTATCATTCCCTTGTCTTAACAAGAGGGCCAAGATGGCCCTATATCGCTCACCTTAGAGATCATCAAGATGATAATTCTTGTCTCATGTTACATACACAACTTCTGGACAACATTCATTAGAGGAAACAATTTAAACAATGCTGGTATTAGAGAGTTATACTACCATGGGAAGTGCAAAATTTACCTTTTGGATCTCTGATAAACAGAATTGGAGAAGATTGTATCATTATGAGACAATTCTACATACAAATTTTCAAAATCCTTACACCAAACAGTTTAGGAAAACTAGACAAACACAAGTTTCATGAAGATTAGACCAAAATTTTTGCCTCGAGAGTGCTAACAAAGATTTTGTCATCAAGGCCCCTTTTCCATGATATCGACTGGAATATTACCATTTTTTAAAGGGTTTATCCTTGTGACTAAAACAAACATTCTTTTAGTTTCATGAAGATTATGCCAAAACTGTTGCTTCTATAGTGTTAACAAGATTTTGTCATAAAGGCCCCTTTTCCCATGATATCAAAATGGAACATTCGGATTGTTGATAGCTTTATCCTTGAAATTAGAAAAATATTCTGATCAAGTTTCACAAAGATCAGGCCAAAATTATGGCCTCTAAAGTGCTAACACGGATTTTGTCATTATGGCCCCTTTTCCTGTGGTATCCAACGGAATATTCAATATTCCAATTCTCTGTGACTACGCAAACATTCTGATCAATTTCTATGAACATCGGGCGGAAATTGTAGCCTGTACAATGCTAACAAGGATTTTGTCTTTTAGGCCCCTTTTCCCATGATATCAATGAGAAGGTTCCAATCATCAACAGGGTTCACCCCATATAACCCCCAAGAATCAACAACATATGGCCCTATGAAAAAATTCTGATTTGAGATGAAAAGGTTTTCCAAGTCAAATATCAAAATGTTAGAGATAGAACTCTTATCCCCTTTATAGACCCCAAGAATCAACAACATGGGCCTTCTTTTCATTGCAAAATAATTAATTTTATAATGATTTGGTAAAGTGCTAAAGAGAATATATTAGTTGCAAAATAGAAGCAAGTCTGACAGAGTCTCTGATTATATATCCGAAGACTAGAGATTCAAATAGGTGAGGTTAAGGGATTTCCAAATTGTAATACACCTTTCAATGTTTATCAAACCCTGTGATGTGGGTATTCATTTGAATGATCTAATCAAAGCTATTTAAATGATTACCAACACCAAAGGATCGCTTAAATAACAAATATAATATATTTACCCCTTTTTACATGCACATCCCAATTCTGGTACTGGCATAAATGTAAACAATTCTCGGCTTTGTTTATTTAATAGGATAAGATATTTCCCCAGTGGGGGATCAAAACCTTGTAACTCGAGCATTGTCAAGCTGTAGTTACGAGGTTTTGACTCCCACTAACCATATATTACCTGGATGAAATTTGATACCCACAACATAGGGCCAATTTTCATTGTATCACAATAATTTGAAGTATTTTGGTAGAGGGCCTTGAGATGATTCTACACACAAAATTTCAAGACTCTAGGCCTTATAGATTGCGAGGAGAAGATTTTTTAGTAATTGTGGACAGACAGACGGACAGACGGACGGACGGACGGACGGACGGACGGACGGACGACGGACGGTGAGCGATCACAATAGCTCACCCTCAGCACTTCGTGCTAAGGTGAGCTAAAAATGCCCCACTAACAGAATCCGCACCTGGATTGTTGACCTAAATCTCAAAAATCTATGACGTAGATTAAAATTTGGATGACGTAATACACACTTTGGCGTGGTTTTCTGGGAATCGAAGCGATGTTTGTGTTTACAACAAGACAGTGCAGGAAAAACAAGGAAGGATTTGGTTTTACATGAGGTTGATAGAGATCAGTGGGTTGTTATCGTATATCAAGACATCTGTTGTACCTGTTTTAATTCTCCAGGCTAATGTTATTTTGAAATAATGCATTCATTGCCACGCACAACACAAGTTTGCTTCGTTGGAGACGGTCGAAAAATGGACGGCATCGGAGAAAATACAGAACACGTTAGATTTTACAGCTAAATCAAGGAGTGAGGAATTTAAAGTTGGGACGAATAGTGAACTCAGTGATTTTTGGTATGCGCTTCATGTTCTTGTTGTACAGTTTAACATTTTCGAGTTTTAATTTCATCTGTTTTTGTTCAATACGAAACAGGCCCTTCCAATTCCAATCCGCACACAAAGAAACGACCATGTCAAAGCACAGTCGTCGACTCGAGTCACTTCTAGTTCTTTGCTATTTGACTTTACACTTAACGGTTATCATATTTGAAAATTAAAATATAACTTGTTTGTTTATGCCTCGGTAAAATTATAAAATGTTGATGAAAAAGGATATTTTCCACGCGGATTACTTTCTGGTGCTCACTAAACATTTGCGCATTCAAACATTTTTAAAAGGTGACATCGCCGGTGAAAATAACTAATTGATTGATTCCAAAGGATTATGAATATGTTTCTGTAATACTACATCGTTTTAAGATCGTAACAGGATAAATAGAATAGATGTTTCATGTCTTGGATGGGTCAAGTTTATTTGGCTCAGCTGCGGAATTTATCAAGTTCGCCTTCGGCTCACCAGATAAATTCCTCCGCCTTGCCAAATAAACTTGACCCATCCAAGACATGAACCATCTATTCTCTATTTATTCCACAAACTTTTCTACGCCAGAACATATTTACCATTTAGATATCTAGATCAATCAAAAGAAAAGTTTATGTCGAGGTAACCCACCTTGCTGCTCCAGATAGCCAACGCTCCCTTCTGTGAGCATGAGATATAGCAGTCCAGGGATGGCACATATCTTATACACTGTACTGTGTCACGTCTCTTCTTGTCACCTGGAAATACAATATAGCAGATCGCCCCTTCATAACAAAAAAAAACAAGAGGGCCAGTATGGCCCTATATCGCTCACCTGAAAGAAGTTTAAGACAAAGAGCCACCCAAGGAACATTTCTGCCAAGTGTGGTTCAAAATGGGCCAATGGTTGATTTTTCTTAGAATTTTCTTAGAATTTTTTTAAGTCCGATAAGTCGCGCCCTGCCACACCCACTTTTTCGGACGAAACAAACATTCACATTTTTTTAAAAGAGTCACCAAAAGAACATTTCTGCCAAGTTTGGTTCAAATTGGGCCAATGATTGATTTTTTTAAAGAATTTTCTTATGATTTCTCCAAGTCCGATAAGTGCTGACCTGCCATGCCCACAATTTTGGACGAATAAAAAATCCGCGAACAAATCTTAAGAAGGGTCACCTAAGGAACATTCCTGCCAAATTCTGTTCTAATTGGCCCAATGGTTAAGGAGAAGAAGATTTTTGAAGAATTTTTTAACAATTTCTCTTGGTTAGATAAGCCCCGCCCTGCCACACCCACATTTTTTTACGAAACTATAAATTTATGAACAAAATGTTGAAAAGGGTCACTAAAGGAACAATTCTGCAAATTTTGGTTCAAATTGGCCCATTGGTTGATTTTTAAAGAATTTTCTTAGGATTTCTCTAAGGCCGAAAAGCCCCTTCCTCCCAATTTTTTTGTGAATCAATTTTGAAATGAGAGACTCAAAGAACATTCCTGCAAAGTCTGCTTCAAATTGGCCAAATGGTTAATTTTTAAAGAATTTTCTTATGATTTCTTTAAATCTGATAAGCCCCTTTCTCCCTGCCACGGCCACAATTTTTTACAAATGAAAATTTTTGTGAACAAATTTTAAAATGAATGTCTTAAGGCACATCCCTACAAAGTCTGGTTCAAAATGGCCCAATGGTTAATTTTTAAAGAATTTTCGTATGATTTCTCTAAGTCTGATAAGCCCCTTTCTCCCTGCCACGGCCACATTTTTTAACGAATCAAAAATCTGTGAACAAGTTTTGAGGAGGATCACTCAAGGAACAATTCTGCCAAGTTTGCTTTAAATTGGCCCAATGGTTGATTTTTAAAGAATTTTCTAAGGATTTCTCTAAGTCTGATAAGCCCCGCCCTGCCACGCCCACATTTTTTGACGAATCAAAAATCCGCGAACAAGTTTTGAGAAGGGTCACTCAAGGAACATTCCTGCCAAGTTTGATCAAAATTGGCCTGTTGGTTTTGGAGAAGAAGATGTTTGAAGAAATTGTTGACGGACGGACAGACGGACAGACGGACAGACGGACGACGGACGGTGAGTGACCACAATAGCTCACCTCGAACACTTTGTGCTCAGGTGAGCTAAAAACAACTCGTAAATGCAGCTTATTTTAAGCAGTTGCAGTTAAACGCGTGTGTTTGAAAAAGCGAGATCATTGATGCAAAAGCATTATTTAGTGTTATTAGATTAAAAACAAGAGGCCCAGGAGGGCCTGAATCGCTCCACTGGTTAAGGTGAAAGAATTATCCCATGATTTCTTGTAAGCCTTACATAGCCGCAGCCAAATCTTGATATTTGTGAATAAATTTTAAAGAGAGACTCAAAGAACATTCTTGCAAAGTCTGGTTCAAATTGGCCTTATGGTTGATTTTTAAAGAATTTTCTTATGATTTCTCTAAGTCTGATAAGCCCCTTTCTCCCTGCCACGGCCACATTTTTTGACAAATGTAAAAAAATTGTGAATAAATTTTGAAAAGAGAGACTCAAAGAACACTCCTGCCAAGTCTGGTTAAAATTGGCCCTATGATTGATTTTTAAAGAATTTTCTTATGATTTCTTTAAGTCTGATAAGCCCCTTTCTCCCTGCCACAGCCACATTTTTTGACCAATGTAAAAATTTGTGAACAAATTTTGAAAAGAATGACTCAATGCACATTTCTGCCAGGTTTGGTTCAAATTGGCCCAATGGTTGATTTTTAAAGAATTTTCTTATGATTTCTCTAAGTCTGATAAGCCCCGCCCTGCCACGCCCACATTTTTTGACGAATCAAAAATTTACGAACAAGTTTTGAAAAGGGTCACCCAAGGAACATTCCTGCCAAGTTTGGTCAAAATTGGCCCACTGGTATAAGAGGAGAAGATGTTTAAAGAAAAGGTTAACGGACGGACGCACGGACGCACGGACGCACGACGGACACAACGCCATGACAATAGCTCGCTGGCCTTCGGCCAGTGGAGCTAAAAACTGATCCGGTTATTTCCTTTGCTTTAATGTTTTCAAAAGACTAATATCGGATAGACGTCAAACCAGATCTTATTCGTGACATGTTTAAATCATTCACCTACCCGCAGCTTCTCCTACACGTCTCCTCTTGGACACTGTGAATATGCTGACTTCTTCACCAACCATGATCTCTTCCATGTCTTCTGCCGTGGACTGGATGTAACCAAATAACTGAAGAGGATATTAATAACGGCGAACATAATGTACGATTTATAGCAAATAATGAATACTTGTAGTGTTGGCATGGAAATGTAATTACATGTACTTGTCAGGCTATTAACGCAAAGGAAATGAGCTGTGAACTGGAAAAAGTTATCCTTATAGCACTTTAGACATGTCATAAAGAAATTATTTGATAATAGCATGGTTGCTGTATAGGCAGGCTGATTTGGAACCATATGGGGCTCACCTTCTTTCAAAGCTCGGATAAAGTACTTATGTCTATATGACGAAGATAATTATTATCGTAGACTCATTTCATTTTCTTATTATGCGAAATTTACCGTATGTCAAAGTGTAACAACAAATCGTACTATGATCATAAAACACATTTTATGAGATCTTTTTGAAAAAATGGTAAGCAACATTTGTTTGTTGGTTTTTATACATCTAACAATTATTATTATATAAGATTTAATATATGTACATCATGTACATTTAAGACAAACCTCACTCCAGTCCACTTTTGCATCAGGATTTGTTGAGATCTTTCTATACAGGGCTTTAAGGTCATGGTTTTTGATGTCAGAACCGAACAACTGTCTAATGGCATCACAAAACTGGTCATACCGCAGGTTCTCTGGAAAATAAACAACATTCATAAGTGGATATAAATGCAGAGGCAGTATTTACTTGGTATTTTTATTTCAAATCTAACCATGGGTGTACATTACAAGCAACTTAACCTATTACCAAACAAGACCTGGTTTTGACGCCCCTAACAGGAAAGGCTTTTGAAAACATTGACACAAAAGAAGAAACTGCTGATAACCAGCAGTTTCTCCTTTTGTCTCAATATTTTCTATGCCATATTTTACACAAATTATATCTTAAATACCTTCCATTTTGTCATTTGTGGCAGTTTTTTTTTTAATTTGACCACCCTAAAATTTTGCCGTTTGGGTTTGCTTTTTTAAAAAGCATCCAAGTGCTTGAACGTAACTTTAGAATTACGGGTATAAATGTTGTTTGTTCTTGTCGATATTAACGGACGAACTTTGCTTTTGCTGCCTGATTCTTTTTTTTCCCTTCTTTTCTTTATTTTATTGAGCAATGACAATTGTATGCCGTATGCACGTTAAAGCAATTAGGTTATTTCATCTAAGACCCCCGCACACAACAGCCTCCAGAAGTCGTCCTTGGAGTCGTAAAACGCCGCTCAAACGTTTAGTATTTGTTATTTTTAGTAACATACTCTCAATCCAAAAGCGTTTTGGTAACAATACTCTCGAACCCAAAGCGTATTAATGTTGAATGCGCGTGCTCTTTATCGCTGTATATTGAATGCACGTGCGTCGTCATTGTTTTCTCCACATATTTAGGGAGCCTCGTTTTGATAATGTCGATTTGTGACTATTTTAGTAACAATTTTCATGTATATGTTAGCGGCAATAAGTAAAATCAGGCAATAAGCTTAATGACTAGGCAATAAGCTATTGCCTAGTCAATTAGTTATTGCCTAAAAATTTCAGGCATTAAGCTTATTGCCTGAATGTTTCATCCAAAAATTAGCCTATTGCCTAACATATATTAAGGGCAATAAGTAAAATCAGACAATAAGCTTAATGCCTAGGCAATAAGCATGAGTTGTGTCTAGAATTTAAAGATGAAGTTTAAATATGAATTTGTTAGAAACAAAACAATGTAAATGCGCCAGTGCAAAGATTGCTCTAATAGGCCCTATCAATGACCTGAGATGGTTGTGCTGACTTTTTTAAAAGTGGGAATTAGTATCTGGCCTGTGTGAAACAATTGCAGAGCGGAATACCTTATTTTCACCGAGGTGGGGTCTAAATCGCAGATTTTCTGTACAAGTGAATGGATTTGAATGGTGTTTGGCACCACATCAACAATTTTTCTAGTCATAATGACAAGGTTGGTTCACATTACCGTATATTCCTGACATTACTAGCTCCATAACAAACACAACATTCATTCCGAGCCACCAGCTAACCATCTAAGATGGTTAATAAAGAATGCATTTATTGGTGAGGGACTAATTGTCGGTGATATTTCAAAACCTTGTAACGGCTTTTAAAATCAACGAATTCAACAAAAATCTGAAATTTTGTTTTCCAGTCAATTATATACTAAATACTTTACTAGTATGTTGAAAATGATTTTATTGACTACTCGACCTAAATGCATGCAACCAAATACCGGTATTCTTGATATTTGAGAAGTTGAAATAAGTTTGGATCCATGTATTAAACC